>QTSX02005777.1:0-301573 GCA_014839935.2 Entomophthora muscae
TTGGCTCCAAACCCTACATGGAACTACCCACTATGCCACCCCCTTGTGGCCTTATGGCTTTCCCCATATAGTATATTAATCACAATATTCTAATATAAACAATACCTTATTCTTATTATTCTGTCCTTTCCTATTGGACTGTTGTCTTCCCCAATTCCAAATACTGAACTCTCATTGGTTCAGTTGCAACAGGGTGAAGTGGCATTATTTTTGGAGGTTGGTTGCAAGTTGGCAAGTGAATCAGGACTGGGAGATGGGACTGGAGAAGGAACTTTGATTTTGCTGAGACTGGCTGATTTGTTGGGAACTGGAACAGATTTACTTTCCAAGTTATTTAACAGACCCAGTTGATACTGGATCTGCTGAATAACCCAGCAAAAGTCATTAACTAATTGATGGGAGCCACCCAGCTCATTTGTAGCATTGGAGCTGGTGGCTCTGCTAACGTTGGGGGCTGCTAGCCCCCCTGGGCCAGTTTGCAAACTGGCCCTGGTCATTTTGGCGGGTTTTGTTGTTGATAAAAAATTTAAACTGATCTCTCTTTTGAGAGTTGTTTCCCACCAGCCCTGGTGGTTTGTGGGTGGTTCAAATCCCCCAGCGGGTTTGCGTGGTCACCCGCGTTTTTGCTTAGCAGCAAAGATTGCAGGTTTGATTCCCAGGTTTGTTAATTTTGGGATTGCAGCCCTTACATTATCTTAATATATATTTAATAAAAATAGTAGTATAAAGTATAAAGAATAGTTATTTTTAGAATATTGTGTATTTTATTAAGAAATTTATGGATTCTTATTTGGGGTTGACATCCAGATATTACTCACTGTAATCAACCAAAATGTAAAAGTACAAAGAAACTTACATTTTCATATAAATTAGATTAGTTTTTTGGCTTAAAATTAAGGCTTTGTTTAAATGGTGTTAACATTATGCCTGTTCCTTTTTAATTTTGCAATTCTGACTTAATAATTCACTATAAAAAATTAGTTTAGTTTTAGAAATGCCCAATTTTGGTGGATAAATACTAAAATAATGTTGACTTACTGAATGTTGACAATTTGTTGACATTCAGTAAGTTGACTTGAAAAATGAGTTAATTCTGGCAGTTGAAGTTTAGTGTAGGTAGAGGCCTAGTAGGGAATGATGGCTACTAGGGAAGATAAGGCCTAGCTAGTGGGTGCAAAGATCACTATGGGAAGATATTTGTCTCCACCCAGCAAAAGATATTGGCTGCTGTGGGGTAGAAGTCCTCACCAAGCAGGGAACTGTGGCTGCTTGGGGTGAGGGATGAGATAGCTCAGCAGGGAACTTTAGCTGCTTGGGGTGGGGAGTGATCCAGCCTGATGGGTAGTGTGTGATGCTCAGGCTGGAAGATGTTTAGACCCTGGCAGGTAGCGCGGGCTGCCAGGGAGGGGATGAGCTTTGAGAGCTCTACATACCCTGATACGCTTGAAGGAGGTCTGTGAGCAAGCATCCTACCTAACAGACTGGTAGGGTGTCCTGTTTATGCCCCTATGGGAGCTTTGGGGGGAACCCAAAGTAAGCATTAGAGGGCATAGATTTGCTTGGAGGTGTCAACAAGGCGGTTTGCTTGGGGAAGCAGCTGCAGAACTTGGTGTGACCAGGCCTCTGGGAAGTAAAGCTGATTACTTTGTGACTGAAAGCCCAGACTTAATTAACTGGGTGAGTAAAGACAACTGCATAGACTTCAATAATCTATGGTTGGATGGCCTAAGTGGATTGCCACTTTCAAGGGCCCAGTCAAACACCAGTTCAATGTAGACTCATGCCTGGGTCTACAGGTTCTGGTAACAGGGACTGAGAAAAAGAACCAAGGTGGTTCACAGAATCAGCAGAGAAGGCTAATAAGAAGGACTGTTTGATCACAGTGAAGACTAGTTGAGGGACTGTTGGTTCATATTAAAGTTTGGAATCAAAATAATTCATTGTGCAGGTGTAACCAAGTTGGTTCCTAGTGAGGATAATTTGAAGGGCTCCAAGATCATGATGCAGGAGTGTCTGGTCATGATAAAGGAGCAGCCTGAGGATTGTTAAGCTGTTTGGGGACTAGGATGAGATGTTTTGTGGACTAAGATGGACTGATTACTGGTTAATCTAAAGAGCTAAGAGATGTGGTTAAAGAACTGGTTGAAGGATCAGAAGATATTAGTGCAAGACCAGAAGATGACTCAGAAGGACTAGCCAGATAGGATGCAGAGGCTGGAACAGCTGATTTTGGGTGTCTTGAAAGAGGAGAGATTGGTATTAAGAAGCAGTTAAATAATAATTAAATACTGCCCAGATATGATAGAAAAGAATTAAATATCATATAGATAAAAAGAAATAGGAGAAAAAATGGCATAAAGAGTGTTAAAACTGTAAATTTATTAAGCCAGAATTGAGTCAGAAAGGAGCCAGAAAGAGGCCAGAAACAGGACGGAGAAACTGTGAGAGAAAAAGAGCAAATATTGCCAAGAACAATTAGGAGAGGCAAAAGGGCAAGCAACAGGCAAGTTCAAAGTTGCAAAACGTTGAAGAAAACACAGAGAAACACGGAGAAACGTTGTAAAATCAAGGGCTCAAAATTTGCTTAAGTAAAACATATACAAAAGCACTCAAGATTTGCCAGAGAAACTTGACAGGAATTATGGCAAAACCGTTTGAAACACAGAGCAGTTGTTTACCTGGAGCAAGACAGCCTTGGGTTTGAACCATAGTCAAGAGCAAGTCATTTGGGTAAACTGTTTGGCAAAACCGTTGAATTGAGGCAATTTATTGGCTGCAAGCTAGAGTCTATTTGATCAATGTTTTGAGGGCTTTAACTTGAGAGTTAAAGCCTAAAAATGGGGAGCAAAAGCAGAAAATCCAGGGCTTTCATTGGCTGAAGTAATTTTCAAAGTTTAATATATTGTAGAGAGAAAAAAAGGATAGTTTAAGCTTTATAAAAGAAGAGTTCTGAGAGAGATTTTGGTCTGAAATAAGGAGCTATATTGTGTTTGGCTCCAGGGGACAACATCCTGGAGGACACAAAGGGAAATCTTTATTACAAAAGATTTGAGGTTTGAAGCTAGCCTTGGGTTAGCCTCCAGGGCAAAATTAAGGGCACATACCTTAATTTCCCAGAAAACAAGATGTAAAAGTCCTTTTATCAGAAAGGATAGGAAAAGCTTGAAGATTATAAAAGCCAACAAAAATGTGGATAAACTTGTCCTTATTAGGAGTAATGATTCTACTTTAAATATTTGACAAGAGGCGGTGATCACTCAATAGGAAGACAGAGTGGCTGAGGGAGTCACGCTGGGATGAGGTCATACCAGGATCAACCACAGACAGGTACGCTGATCCGGAACAGGTGGATATTGAACCAGACCCATTTGCAGAAGGCAAGGAATTTCCGAACCTGAAGGCAAAACCAGTCAAATCTTTGCAACTATCAATATTTGAAGGGCAAATTAAAATAGCATTAATAGCGCAATTTACAACAATTTATAAAAAGGGGGCTATCTGAGACTCTTAAGGGACTGGATAAAGTGGATTACAAAGGCCACAAGGACTACAGAAGAAGCTGAAGACCAAGCTAAAGGTGCAGAAGCCCAAGATACAGTAGCCAGTGCTAAAGACAAGGAGCCTAAGCTGAAACAGACCACAGGAGCCCAAGATACCGGTGCAGCAGCCCAAGACCAAATACAAGGAGTCCAAGAAATTGTTAAAAGGACTCCAAGTATTGGCAAAAACTTATTGTTCCCTATACCCAGGCATTATATCAGAAGGTTTCTAAGGGGATCTTTCTTCTGACCATGAATAAAAGCCTATTACAACCCCTGCCCAAATGTACAGTGAAAGAGATACCAGCTTTATGAGTAAGCTACCCCAAATCTTTTACCCAAGCCCAGGAGAGGAGGATACCTACTGTCAGGGTTGCAGGAAATTTGCCTCCAGTAAGTCTTCCCAGGAGGAGTGGGAGAAAGTGGCTAGGCATCTTGAAATGACAGATAGGGGAAGGAAGTTTATAGGAGGTGAATTTACAAGGCTATTACAAAAGCGGTACAGGCCTACTGAGGGGCTGGCGCCTGATGAGGTAAAGGTGTATGGTGGAGAAGCCTGTCTAGTAATTGGGAAGGTGCTGGAAGAGTTTTCACTTATGCAGGCTAAGTACAAGCTTCTGATTACCCCATCATTACTGCAGGAGAATAGCAACTCCTCAAAGCTGGTCCTTGGCTACAACCCAGGACACATTTTGGGGACTGGTGAACAGGAACCCCACAGATCCTTTGAGAGGACCTCAAACCCCTGCACAGTGTGCTCTGGCTTTAAAAAAGCCAAGGCACTAAATTGTGCCAGCACAAATTTCCTGGTGTCTGAGGTATTCCTTTGGCTCAACCTACTAAGCTCAGCATGGGCCTGTACATTGCAAGCAACTGCTTGGTGAAAGTGAAAGTGGCACCTCTGAACCTCCCTGCTAAACAGCTGCTCAAATGCATTGAACTGAGCAGGCTCAAAGTCCATGATGCACATGTGAGGCCCAAGAGCTCTTAGCCTTATCTTTTCCTCCAAGACAGAGTGACCTGGTCTTTATCAGCATCAGGAGGGTTGGTGCAGGTGCAGAGGGTCTTATTGGGGCCATTAGTGGAGAGAAGAAGGGAAAGCTTGTGGCAGAGGATGGTGAAATCCCAGGTGTAAATGGCATTGGTGGCCCCAGGAAGAAGGAAGAAAGCAAGTGGAATCACCTGGATGTCTATCTGAGCATGTACCATTTAGAGCTGGTAGAACATCCAGGGACAATTGGCAAAGATATCATCAACTAGCCATGCTGACACCCTTTTTAACTTCATCAGGTTCTGCTGAGATGAGTAGAAGATTATTCAATCTTTGAACCTTGCCCTTTTGTTATGAATCAGAAAGCGCTCTCCACTTGGAAGCTGATTAAGCTCATGGGAGAGTGTGAGCTCTGAGAGGACGTCAGAGGCCTTGGGAAGAAGGGGATTGGTAGCAATTATTTTCTTGTTAAGTTTCTTAACCAACTGCTCTTGAGTTGGCACCAACTTGATATTGTTGGGTTTGAGATGTTACAAAGCCTTTATGGCCAGATCAGAAGCGCAGAGGTGGGAAGAGGTGCAGATTATCTGGACCAGATACCATTTTATCATATGAGTGATTAAATGATTGGGGGGGCTCACAGGTGTGCTCTCCCTTATCAGCTGTGACCCTTTCCCAGCCTTTAGTGTTCAGGCTGGCCCCACAATACTTATCCTTATAAATAAAGTATTTTCTCTTGGTGGTGCACTTTTGATTATTACAGTTGAAAATGTTATTATCCACAACTTAGCCAGGGCTGCCCTTCACAGACATGATTGGGAAGTAGTAGGGAAAGAGTTTGGGAACTTTGAACTCCCCATACACATTAAACATGTTGTGGATGGCCAGTGGTTCCCAAGCCACATGGTCAAAAGCTTTAAACTTCTTTTAGTAGTCTTCCAGCTCTTCCTGGGGGTCAAAGGAAGGAATAGGATAAGAGCCATCAGGGGGAGAGGAAGGGTTCTTTAAGGCCTGCTTGGAGGCCTCCTTCTTCTTACCAGAAGAAGAGATAGGCTCCTTGACAGCCTTTACTTTCTTGGCACAGCAATCCTTTGTGAGCTTGGAGTTAGCCTCTGACTGATAGAAGGAGCGGTCAGTTAGATTATTGTTGTGAAGTGATTGATTGTAAACTAGCTGTCACTATACTCACACATTTGTTCCACTAAGCTTGGTGAATCATGGAACAATGGTACTTTTTCTCTGGATGATAACAAGGTCAAATGACCAACTAAGTTGTATCCTGAGTTCATATTAACTAATGATCAGCCAATCATTAGTTTAATAGTGGGCTAAGGATAGAGGAAACAAGGCTGTACCCAGTTGATCCTGGCGTTCTGTGCCTCTCATTAATCTCTTCTGCTACTATATAACCCCCTTCTTGATTGATTAAATAAAAGATTGAATTTACATACTTTAACTTTATTATACGCATTAGGCTAGATACTTATCTTGACCTAATCTTTAGTAATAGAAGGATTATATTTTGAGTTAAGTGAAAGCAACTACCAACTCTACGCAGAAATACAACATTGGTGCTCACTCATAGCATGCATTGGTCCAATGATAACCGTTGCCCTTCTGGGGACTTGTCTTTTGTGCAGGGAGGAGATGGAGATAACCTTCTCCACGCTTTCCTTTGCCACCTTCAGGACCACCCTGATGGGTTATTCTCAGAGATCAATTGCCTTTCTGGAACAAGGGATGGTCTGCCTAACAAATTCATGGCTTTTGGTCAGTTCATGACTGACAAGCAGCATCCCTGCCTAATAGAGGATCAGTCCTCTCTACACCTCAATGTCCCAGTGCCTCTAGAAGTAGACAGAAACACAGAGCCTACCCAGCAACAGCTGGAGCAAGCTATTAATGGTATGGACTAAGGTGCATACCAGAATGGGGAAGCCCATAAGAAGCTTGCTGTACTACCCTTGTACAGCATTATAGCTAAAGAGAAATTCCAAAATTTCACAGGGATAACTCCAAACCAGCTTCAAATACAGATGAAAACAATTATACAAGCCAAGGAGTATATTCACAGCTTTGCACATCCTGCCATCTGCCACAACTGGACCAACCTGGGTTATCAACTATCCCTGATCTCGCATCAGGGAAACTTGATAAACAATCAGCAGGCTTCCCTCCATTATCTGTATGACAAACTTACAAGCTCTATGACCAATATCAGTCACCAATTGAATCACTTGGCAATCCACCAAAACTTCACAGCAAACTGGTCAACACAGCTTGAGGAACGCCTGACAAACTACGTGTCCACAATGGTTGGGACTATGCTGGAGCACAAAGGATTGGATAATAATTGGCTAGGCACAGTAACTCACCACGTAAAGGGTGCAGAAGCCACCTTTTGCTACCTATGTAGTGAGGTAGAGTTGCTTGGCCGCTCTGTAAGACTGATAGAAGACGGGGTTGCAGTGGAAGGCAATAAGGAAGTCACTGCCATTATCCAACAGGACATGGAGGAGCTATCCAAACACGTCAGCAAGATTGACAAAGGCCTTTGGCAATCCCTCTCTGACTGTAATCATTTCAATGTGGAATTTCCCAAGTTGGTAAAATTGATCAATCACAACCATGACCACACGGAAGATAATTGTGATAATCTGGCAGCATTAAGCAACAACCATTGGGCTATGCAAGAAAAGAACAACATGATGTTTGAAAAACAAAATTCACGTATGGAGAAGCTCAAAGACAAACTGCATTCAGCTAATTTCACAATAAAAGACCTGGCTCAAGAAGTACAATTGCAACATAGCAACATTCTGCATCTACAAGGACAAGTAGAGCAGTTACTTCAAGTTTACTCCAGCCAACCTGTGCTGGAAACAGGTCCACAGAAGACCACAGGAAGAAGTCAAAGTGTCCTGTCCACGGTCAGCCAGGCAATGTCAGAGGACCATTGCTCCTTTCATAGTTATGAGAGCAATGAAGACAACATAGGCCGTACAATGAGGAAAGTCTATGTAGCGGAACCAGTTCTGGATAGCAGTGAAACACCTCTTCCTGGCGCTGCTGCCTCTACTTCCAGGACTAGCAGCAACACCAGGGATGCAGCTTTGGAAGCACAGTTTTGCGCCTCAAACCAGAGAAATACCTCACCCCCACCTAGAAGAAGTTATAATTTTAGCACTTCTGCTGTGATCCCAAATTTCAAACCAACAAACTTGCCAAAGTTTGACAAAAAGGCCAATGTCCACATGTTCCTCCGGCTATACAATAACTCTATGTATGGGGCAGACAAGGCCATGAAGAATGCAGCCATCTTTAATTGTTTTGATTTAGAGACCCAGAAAATAATAATGCCAAGACTTCCAGAACAAGGCTGGACTTACAAGAATGTATCCAGGGCCCTCATTGCGGAGTTTGGCAGCAAAGAAGCCTTATTTTGCCGCAAAAATGGAGTTCACAGAAGGGAAGATAAAGAAGGGGGAAAGCCTAATGGATTTCTCAGAACACTTTTACTTGGAAGCACAGACACTAGTCTCCATGGGAGCCGCCACTTTTGTTAACGTAAAAGAAGCACTTCTTAACTATGTACGTCCCAATAGAGAGCTTTCTATTGCTCTCAAATCTGGAATATATAGTGCAAGAACGGTCCCTGAGCTCATGCGTCATTTGGGATCTTTTAAGGAACAGTTTGAAGTCCCCTTTCCCAACTATAAGAAAGCCACTTTGTCCTCTTCTACAGATTCCAAAGGCAAGACTTGGGATAAGGACTCTCCTAGGAAACCTACAATAGTAGCTACGCCCCCAGTCAATAACGCAACAAACAGCCGCACCTGCTACAAGTGTGGGCAATTAGGACATCTTTCCTGGGACTTCAAGCAACCCAAGTCTAATGTGCGCCACCTGAACCAGGAAGACAACATGGAAGACAAGCGGGATGACAAGGATGAAGAAGATGACAGAGAAGAAGACAGTGAGGAGTCAAAAAACTGCTAAGCAGTCAGGTTGAGGAGAAAACCCTGACTGCTAGTAGTTCCTAACCCTCTCCACCTATTGACCCGGATCCCGACGCTCCTGACCGCAACATCGGCCTGTTGGACCAAGAAGCTTGCCCCAAAAGATACATGCCAGATAAAGAAAAAATAAACAAAGACTTGCTCCATAGAGTTTTGGCCGTCAACGCAGTTACAAGGAAGCAAGCAATCTGTACGGAGAGTATACCTTCCAAGGAAGCTGTTGACACCATCTCTATACCCTATGCTGAACAACTTTGCATGCCATACGCCGAGGTCACCCACAAGAGTGATAGCGTCAAAAAGTTGTCTCAACTATTGAGGTTGGTACAAGTCTCCACAAATTTGGATACCTTGAAATCCCTGAAGCCCAACCTAACAACTGCGCTGGAGTTGTTTCTTGCTCAGTTTAAAGGATTGGACGTTCATAAAGTTACCAAAATTACCTCCCCTCATTACAGAGAACAACACAATTGCACTTACATTGAACTGGTGGTTCACAAGCTTTGGGTAAGGGCAATTCTGGACTCTGGAGCTCCAGGGAACATTGTGTCAACCAGGCTAGTAAAAAAACTGAAACTTGCGCCTGATTTAGACTATAATGAGGAATTTGGTACTGTAGGACCTGACAAAATAAAGGCTTTGGGAGCCTATTCATCCTTACCACTTTGTTTTGGTAAATTGGTGGTAACTGCCCCGGCAATAGTGTTGCGCAACAAAAGCTATGATATCTTGATTGGTACCAGCTTCATGGCAACCTACAGAACTATCATCAATCATTGGGATAGCACCTTCAGCATTCTGGGTCACTTGGTACCAATGTTCTATCATGGTGACGGACCAAGAGACCTTCCTACAAAGAAAATCCATTATATTAATATGGAATATGCTGATGGAGATATGCCAGTAGCATACACCTTGCGTCAATGCAAAATCAAGGTTCTACCTCTGGCCACTAAGGAGTACAAAGGGATCCCCTTATATTCATCTAGTGAATTCTCCATTCCAATTGGGTCTCAAGTAATTCACAATACAGGTCTAAGTCTCAGTTTCCCTAAAGGTATGCATGGTGAAGTATTTGGACTTCACAATGGTTTGCAACTGGAACCTTGGATTCTACCTGGTATTGTCATGCCATCATTGGAAGAGATTCTGGTACTCTTGGGGAACCTTTCTGATAAATTGCTGAAGGTGAAGAAACACCAACTGCTAGGCTACATGAAGCTGGAAGAGAACTCTAGTTTTATGGATGCCACCCCATTTGGTGAGTTCAGTGAATTCACACTACCTTGCAACCAGCCGAGCGTTCTGTTGCTTATTCCATGTGAGTCTTTAAATGGACTAACAGAAGACCAGAAGGACCAAGCTATTTGACTCTTTGAGAAATACAAGGACGTCTTTGCTGAGAATGATCAAGACCTAGGGAAAGCTCTGGGAGTTGAACATGTTTTGGATACACAAGGCACTGCCCCTATATGCTCTAGGCCAATAAGGCGCAGTCTGGCCAACCAAGCCATTGTCAATGAAGAACTACAGAAGTTACTTGCATCTGGCCTTTTGGTACCCAGCAAAAGCCCTTGGTCTTCCCCATTGTTAATTGTAAAGAAAAAGGATGGGTCAAACCGCGTAGTAATGGACTACCGCAAATTGAACTCTGTTACAAAAAAAGACTCTTATCCATTGCCCCGTATTGATGACACATTGGAAAAGCTGGGTGGTGCAAAATACTTCAGCGCAATGGATCTGATCAGCAGATACTGGCAGATTGACCTTCCAAAGGCAGACCAGGAAAAGTGTGCCATTATTACAGAGCAAGGCCTTTTTCAACCTACCAGGATGCCACAAGGACTTGCAAATGCTCCTGCAACCTTCCAAAGGGCCATGGACTCTGTGATGGGAGACCTCAAGTTGACTTGTGTTCTGGTTTACCTTGACAATATTAACGTCTTTTCCCAAACTTTTGGCCAGCATTTGGACCACTTGGAGGCAGTATTTCAGCGTCTTATTGCTGCCAACATCAAGTTAAAACCAAGGAAGTGTAACTTCTTTAAGGAACATCTGGAATTCCTTGGTTATATTATCAGTAAGGATGGCTTGCAGCCTGTTCCTGCCAAGGTCAAAGCTATCACACACATGCAAACGCCTTCCAACAAGAGAGATGTCCAGGTGTTTTTAGGGATGATTGGCTATTATAGACTCTTTATACCAAACTTTGCCGGCCTAGGAGGACCACTATTTCACTTGTTGAAAAATGACGTTGAGTTCTCATGGACGGAAGGATGCCAGAAAGCCTTTGAGGACTTGAAGGCCACCCTAGTAACAGAGCCAGTACTTTCCTATCCTAATTTTGAGCGCCCTTTCATTGTACACACAGATGCTAGCTTGACAGAAATTGGTGCTGTTCTTTCTCAGCTTGATGAAAATGATCAAGACCATCCTGTAGGTTATTGCTCTTGAACACTCAATAGTCACAAAAGGAATTACACAGTCACTGAGAGAGAATGCCTGGCAGTCATCTATGCCTGCCAACAATTTAGAGTGTACCTTCACAGAGTACACTTTACGGTGGTAACTGATCATGCCTTGCTTAAATGGTTGAAAACCCTGAAGGATCTGGAAGGACAACTGGCACAATGGGCTATTAAGCTACAAGCCTATGATTACAAGATAATCCATTGCGCGGGAGTCATGCACCAGAATGCAGACTGTCTTTCCTGTCTTCCTACCATAGCTTTGGTCTCCTCAGCAGCAGACAAACTTTACAACAAACTGATGCTGAAACCTTCTATATGGGGGGAGGAGCCGCTCAAGATTCAGAAAATTCTGAAGTTCCTTGCAGTGGACACCTGCCTCAAGGACAATCAGCTTTTTAAGTTGTATAAAGGGAAGTGGTTACCATACATTTGCCCATCATTACAGACAGACACATTAGTATCAGCTCACTGTACTGTGGGTCATGGTGGTATCCATAAGACCCTCAATCTGCTACAGAAGCATTGTTACTGGGAAGGTATGCACTCAGATGTAGCAAAAACCCTGGCCGCTTGCCATGACTGTACAATAGAGCAACCTAAGGTCTTGCGCTATCAGCACTGGCTAATTTGACCTGGTTTTGTGTTCCATACCGTTGCTATAGATGTAGTAGGCCCCCTTCTACTGACCACTAGCAAGAACAAGTTCATTATTGTAGCAGTAAATCAGCTTACAAAATGGGTAGAAACAAAAGCAATTCCCAACCAGTTGGCGCTGACCACAGCCAAGTTTATTTTAGAGAACATACTCTACAAACATGGCTGCCCCCAGACATTGCTAATGGATAATGGGACCAACTTCACCGGACACATGATACCCAGACTGAACAAACTTATGGGTATCCGTGGCACTCTGTCAACACCATACCATCCCCAAACAAATGGAATGGTAGAAAGGACAAATGGAAGCCTGGTACAGATATTAAGGAAGCTTAGTCACCAGCATGAAACAGAATGGGATACATATCTTCTGGCAGCTACCTTTGCGTACAACATAGGGTTCCACAGGGCTACTAGAAAAAGCCCCTTCCAGCTTCTTTATGGTTGACAGCCAAGTCTCCTGCCACACCTCTACAGTTTAGTTAAAACTAACAATCCCCTTACCCCCAATGCTTATTTGAAGAGACTAGCACAGACACTAATCAAGTTACAGTCTGAGGCGTACTCTACCAACTTAGCAACAAAGGAGAAAGATATGGATCATGCGGTAGAAACCCAACCTGCCCTTCCTGCATACAAAATAGGAAGCTTGGTATACTTCTACAGCAACCAAGGGTACGGTTGCAAAAGTAAACTTGCCTCATTATGGCAAGGTCTGGTCAAGGTAGTCCAGAAAGTGGGAGTAGATAGTTACACCCTCAAGGATCTGGAAACTGGCCAACTGATCACTCAAGTCCATGCGCAGTACATGCACAAGGCTCCAAGTGATCAAGCATAAACCCCTTTATGGATAACAATTCTGAAAAAGAAAAACCTAATGAAAATAGTCCATGGGTTGTTATCCTTTTTGCATCAAGAAGAGATAAAGCTTATAGTAAGAAGAATTTTTAGGGTTAAGCAACAGGTTCTTTATTGAGATACTGCTGCCTCTAACCCCAGATGCAACTGGATGAGGACTTTTGCAATGGCCGCGTAGGTTATCCAAACACTCAGTAGCCAACAGAATGCAAAGGGAAGAAACAGGGAATTGTCAACGGGAAGGAAATTGACACAGTTAATGCCAATTGAATAAGGAAAAGCAAGTCCAAGCAAGATGCACTCCCAGAGAAGGCTTTCCTGCTGGGCATATTCCTTGGGTGTTTTGCCTCCTACTGAGTACATGACTCCCAACAGCCATTCAGTATATTTGGGCATATGGTGAAGCCTTTGGTGATACACAACTTTGGAGCCACTAAGCACCAAGTTTCCAACCAAGGTCATGGATTGTCTACTTCCTGCTTGACTATAGCTTAGGAGCTCTAGCGTAGTACCCATTGCTCTTTGCAAATGGTATTCATGGCTATCTGAACCATGCCACAAGGACACCAGGCCAACAGCAGACCAAGGATCAGCCCATGCCAAAAAGACCAGTTCAAGAAATTTGAGGGCACAAGAGTTCTGATTGTCTGTCAAGGATATCCCATCAAAGGAGAAGTCCTGTAGGCATAATTGGGCATACCTTACAAGTTTCACCCAAGGTATACGCCAATGAATGTTATTCCCTGCTTCAAGCCTCTTTGTGGAGATTACATAAGGATTTTCTAGGGCCAGCATAAGAGTAGACCACATAACCACTGGGCCACGGAATTGGAGGATGGAAAACTTCTCCCAATGAAGATTGGTGACTAGTTTGATATAAGAACCTTGACTATCTTCTTGGACTGCTATGGGGGTAATGCCCACTTCACTTTTGTTTAGGGTTTTGAGTAGATTGGCTAAGTTTGGAGCAGGTTCATTGATCTTATCTGTTGGAGTGGTGGAAGTAGTCTTACTTTTGTTACTAAAACTTCTTTTCTTTGCAATTGTTGAAAGCTGGTTGGACGTAGGCATACCAGAGTCTTGTGTTCCTGACTTACTCAAAGAGGTACTGGGTTTGTAAGAGACAGTACTGGAGGTACTACAGAAGGCTGCATCTATCTTGCTGCCTAAAATCTGGGTGAATTCTGTTTCTTCCAAAGCTAGAACAGGTGAGTGTTTGTGAGCGGTTACAACTGGAATTTTGGGTATTCTCTTTTGAGCTTGGTTGATCCTCTGTTCAGAAACATTAGTGTAGCACACAACTGGCTTCCTGTCCCTTTTTGGGCGGTTTACCATACTGGAGAAAGTTAAAAGACTTTTACAGTAATGTCTAGTTTAGTGGGGGGAAATGTTGTGAAGTGATTGGTTGTAAACTAGCTGTCACTATACTCACGCATTTGATCCATTAAGCTCAGTGAATCATGGATCAATGGTACTCTTTCTCTGGATGATAACAAGGTCAAACAATCAACTAAGTTGTATCCTGAGTTCATATTAACTAATGATCAGCCAATTGTTAGTTTAATAGTGGGCTAAGGATAGAGGAAACAAGGCTGTACCCAGTTGATCCTGGCGTTCTGTGACTCTCATTAATCTCTTCTGTTACTATATAACTCCCTTCTTGATTGATTAAATAAAAATTGAATTTACATACTTTAACTTTATTATACACATTAGGCTAGATAATTATCTTGACCTAATCTTTAAAAATAGAAGGAATTATTTTGAGTTAAGTGAAAGAAATTACCAACTCTACGCAGAAATACGGCAATCATCATCACTTTTATTAGGCAAGGACTTGCAGGGGGGAAATGCAGGTGGGGGGAGAGATGGAGTTGGGAGAGTGAGATGTCAAAAACGCAGGCTCAACTCACCAGCAAGGTTCCAATCAAGCGGGTTTGTGACCCACAATCCAACTTCCCAGTGACCCGTAGCCAAACCAGGAAGTCAACTCAAATTACTAAATCCATCAACATGAACAGATGATGATCCCTTATGATGGATACCTTGTTTTGGAGCTTGATTCATTACCAGGATCAAGCCACCCCCTCTTCCATCCAACTGTGTGATCAACAATCATGTTCCTGCTATCCATTGATTCACTTTGACTATATAATCACTATCTCTCAATAAAGATAATGATCTAGTTTCCAAATAATTTTCCCTTGTAACTCTGCTAAAACAGCACAGTTACTGTAAATTCAGAACCTAAATGTAAAAATACGGGATTGTCAAATCCTTGATCCAAATTTTGAATCACTTTTGCTGGAAACTCAGCTGAGTGTAAAATAAAATATTTAATAAAATCAAACATTTTTATTTGACTTTTTTTGATTTAATTAAATTGGAAAATTTCAAATCTCTTGAGAAGATAAGTCAACTAACAAAAGACAAAACTCAGCAAACAAATGCGGGATACATGAATCAGAAATGCAGGATTCTAATGTAAGATTTGAGATTTCCTGAATTTCAAACAAATCATAGACATCATGTAAAACTTAACAAATCTGAATTGCGGGATTGTCAAATCTAAGAACCAAATTTCAAATCAAAAATGAGGTGAATTTGAAATAAATATAATTTATGGGTGTCTCAAAAAGGATGATAAATGATCTAGAGTAGATTTGTGCTAATTCTTTTAGGAATCATAGGCATTCTCAAAAAGCACCCTATTCCATTTTAGGACGGCTAAAATTTAGCTGCTTGATTACAATTGATTTTAAAAAATGTTAATAATAAAGTAGAATTATATATTACAATATATATTATCACGTTGTCTTTTCCTTGATGTATTGATAGTTCATTTGCTATTGATGATGTGATTGCGTTTAATTAGATAGTTTCACCTCCAGTTGCCTTGGTGATAGGAAATCAAGTTGCCTCTGCAACCACAGTTGGTCTCAGGGAGGTGACTTGATTTCCTATTGCTAAGGCAACTGGAGGTGAAACTATCCAATTAAACGCAATCACATTATCAACAGCAAATGAACTATCAGCACATCAAGAAAAAGACAACGTGATAAGATAGATTTTAATATGTAATTCTACTTTATTTTTAGCATTTTGAAATTCAACTGTAATCAAGTATCCTTAGTAGCAATCTATAAATACATAGCTAGTAAACTAATGGTTTATCTTTTCCCCTTCTCCTTCTTCCTTGAAATTTTTTAAAAGTTTGTTTGGCCCCTGGCAACGCTGGGGGCCAAAAAACTTTTAAATTATTTCTGCGTCATCAGGAGGATAGCTCATATATCATTATATGGTTCTGTGGTTGCAATATTAGTGATTTAGAGTGCAGAATATTGCATCATTTCCAGTTTAGACAATTTTGCATTTCACTTAATTTCATGTCTAAACATGGTTGTTGAGATTGGATTTTTCATTTGATTTTAGTTGTGGTGGAGCTTCTTGATTTGGGTTGATTTGTCCTAGTTACTTACTGTGCATTCAATTTGTATTCCAGTCCCTGCAATTATTATTTGGGTTTACTAGTGACATTCAAAAGTGATTTGAAATTTGATTCTTGGATTTGATAATCCCGTAATTTTAGAAAACATGGTAAACTTAATGAAAATTGTTGTTGGATTTGAACAATTCAAATCTGATTCCAGTTAATTCATTTCGTCCATTGGAAATATGCAGTTCAACTTGAGCTTTGCAAAGTGTCTATGAGTTCCCGCATTTTTAAAAATCCAAATAAAAACAAAAATAATTAAATTTAATTGAAAAAGGCCATCATGCAAAAGTGATTCAAAATTTGGACCAAGGATTTGACAATCCAGCATTTTTACGTTTAGGTTCTGAATTTACAGTACAACATTGATAGCACAGGTAGGTTTTCCATCCTATTTTATTCACCAAAATTTCCCCTTTTGCCTGTACTTGCTGCGGCCAACAAATCCTCAATAAAATCATGTTTGGCCTCCTGCTAGACTGGACTCTGTACACCCCTGGTGCCAAGATACCTGATGGTTTTGTCCTGTACCAGAAAACAGTGATCCTGCTGCCTGCCTTCAACGCCATGTCTGCACAAGGTTTCTTCCAAATTGGCTGCCGCCATTCCCTGACTAGCTGATGAAATCACCATGCCAGCCTACGTAGCCCAAAGAATCCGTAGTGCCACCTTGGAGCCTTTTGCTGGGACCAATGAGAACAACACCACCACATGGATTCAGTCTGCTCAAAGCAAGTTGGTCCAAATGGAATGTCCACAACGCTTTTTGGATTGCAGAAATCTCCATTCAACTGACCTACAACGCTGGTACCTTGTGCAACAAGTGGCATGAAGACCAGGCAACAGCGCTGATGTTAACACTTTGTTGACATGGTCACTGTTGACTTGATACTCTAAATCTCCTATGATTTTTGCTAGTTGCGCTAGCTTAATTCTTTTTTTTAAAAAGCGTTCAGGGGTACAAACCCAGAAAACACGACAAAATTGTGGCCATCTCAACACAATTTAATATTAAATGTCAAGATTTCTGGTTCTTGAAGAAGAAGAGTGATTGTTTTTATTAGGTGAGCTAATCATATTGGGATGGGGTATCTGTATGAAGACAGATGTGCTTCTATTGGTGTAGGTATGTATGAAAACAGGCTGTGTTCCATTGTTGATTGATCCAATTGGAGTGTAAGTCCTGTGGTCCTTTGAAGACGCAACACTGTCTGTGGTGGTTTTGGCAGGAGTTTGCAAGTATCAATAATTTTCTCTTATTGCACTTTGACACTGCTACTATCCAGACTAGTAGGGATGTTGATGGGTGTTAATTTGTCTGCCTTCCAAGTGATCTTGGAAGGCCCCTTTATAGTTGACAGCTAGCAACCAAACTGGCGTCTAGCTGCAGAAAACTCTTACTAGCTAGCCTATCATCCCCAAGCTACTAGTTTCATCCCCCAGAGTTTGATCCCAAAACCCAAATAATGGTTTGGGATGAGGTAATATTCTAGGCTGCTGATTTCTCCTCTTCAGCCCAGATATTCCTTGACTTAGTTACAGCAACTAAGTTGATACCCAATTTGGCCAACCTGCCCTTGTGCTTGGTGTAATGCGCAATGTTTGCACGGGCGGTCTTCTGTCTCAACTCTCGGTGAAACAGGATGTTGTAATTTCCCAATCTGTCTCTGGGTTGGGTCTGCGTCCCTATTTGGAATCTGGAATCCTTAGCATCTAATTATAGAAGCTTCTGGATTGGCCTGTGACCTGAGACCCAGAATGTCTCAGGTGTCTGCTGAGTTGGAAACTATATCAACCTTATTATAGTTCCTCCGTATTCCAGAATACTGTGTCACTTTGGCTGTGTTGCATCCAAAATCAACACAGCTTCAGTAATAGGGATATAGATCAGTCAATCCTAATTAATCAGGATTTCCTGACATTAAGCTTAATAAAAAACTCAATTTAACCAGATTTTTCCTTTGATTTTTACTAATAAAAATTAGTTTATTTTTTATTTGTTTTCACAACGTAAAAGTGTCAATGTCAAACTTTTTAAGCATAACTTATTTTTAATAACAAAACTGAACCATCTAAAATAAAAGATTAAGCACGCATTTAAAAATCTTTTTTATGGAATTATTATATTTTAAAGGCAGTGCACATACATTTGATTGTTGAAATGTTCATCCTATAAATATATATGTGGTACTTATTCTGGCTTTAATATATTAAGTGGATTGGTGGCTAATGGCATTCCAATAATTTAAGTGTGAGTTACTATGTAAGTTACTATAGAGTTTATTATTAAAAATAATTTCAACACTCGTAAATATTGTTTATTTGCTTGTGATCATCCACTGGGGTGAGTTTAAGCAAATTAGAGTGGCACTATTAAGCCTAAATTAATATGTCACCTCATATAAAGAATGTTGTAAGTGACGTTGTTGACACTTTTTCCTTTTCAATACTGAAAACTACTTTCTTAACAACTTCACATATATGCAATGGTAAAATATCATATTACCACTACCCAAATATTATTTTATTATAAAAGAATAAAGAACTTCAATACTTTTTTACTTATTTTCATATGTTTTTTTTTAATTTTTATATGTGAACAAAAATACACAGAAAACAGTTATTTTTTGCTAGCCTGTGTAAATTTAATTAAGTGTACTATGAAAGAACATAGTAAATTTTTGAAAAAATGTCAATAGTGACAATGTCGTCAAAAATAATGTCTACAATTTTTGTAATTGACAGTGAGAATTCATCTTTTTTTTACTAATTGTCACTCATAACGTCAACGCTTTTCAGTTCTCACATACTGTAAATTCAGAACCTAAACTGTAAAAATGCAGGATTGTCAAATCCTTGGTCCAAATTTTGAATCACTTTTGCAGGATGGCCTTTTTTAATTAAATTGAATTCTTTGAGTATTTATTTGAATAGTTGAAAATGGAGGAACTCATAGACACTTTGCAAAGTTCAAGTTGAACTGCACATTTCCAATGGACGAGATTAATTAACTGGAATCAGATTTGAAGCGTTCAAATCCATTAACCATTTTCATTAAGTTTACTATGTTTTTGAAATTGCAGGATTGTCAAATCCAAGAACCAAATTTAAAATCACTTTTGAATGCCACTAGTAAACTCAAATAATAATTGCAGGAACTGGAATCCAAATTAAATGTACAGTAAGCACACTAGGAAACACCAACCCAAATCAAGAAGCTCCACCACAACTAAAATCAAATAAAAAATTTAATCTCAATAACCATGTTTAGACATAAAAAGTGATTAAACTTTAAAATCATCCAAAACTGGAAAGGATACAATATTATAAACATCAAATCACAAATATAGAAACTCTGCTACTATCTAAGGCTAAATCAAGAGAAAACAACTACTCACAACTAAACCAATAAATCCAAATAAATACATATTTAATCTAAAATATATTTTTTATTTTATTTTTATGGACTGTCAATCACATTCTAAACCAGCTCCTGCACCAGCCTGTGGGGCAGCCTATCCTGAGGATGTCCCAGAGGGTTCAAGAACAGACCCAGAACCCAACTCAAGGGGAGTCATGCCAACACACAGGCCTCCCAAGGTGTCAGCGCCAGCCAACCACCTCCCGCATCTCAAGCCAGGAACAGTAGCCTCAATCCAAGACAGAAGCTGCTCTCAAGGCCTACAACCAAAGTCTTATACACAGAGGTCATCAAGAACACTGAGGTTACTTACGCCTCCACCGTGTACCCAGTTGTCACCCAGCCTGCACTCTTGATCCAAGAGTTGCTACATCCTGCCTTGCGTCTTTGACACCTCCTATGAGCCATTGGCCATCACCAAAGAGCCATCTGTGCATGTGTCTTATGCCACCATTGAAGGCGCCAGCGCAACCAAGTGTGATCCCACCTTCTACACAAAGGTCCCCATCCCCTGTGTTGAGCCTGCTAGCTAGGATGCCGTGGTACCTGCCAAGGGCCGGCATCAATTGACAGATAGTGAGTGTGAAGCTCTCATCAACTGCTTGAACAGGGGAATGGAGGTTTGGAACATTGCATCCCAATTTGGTGTCACAGCCAGATAAATTTCTGACATCAACAACAAGTATGGAAATACTGGGCAAATTGCCAAATTCACCAAGGCAAAAAGACAACCAAGACTCCTTCAGCCCGTACACATCAACGGAATCAAGCAGTGGGCAGCCAGGGATTGCCACCTGGACACGCTTGCTGTCCAATCAATGCTTGCCACAGAGTTTGGGCTTTCTGTTTCTAAAACCCTTGTCTACAAAACAATGGTTGCTTTGGGCTTCTTTTGGAAGGTCCTTGGAGTTTCTCTGTACAATAGGAATATCAAGAAAACAATCAAAGATTGACAAATTTTATGCCAAGACTTATCTGGCCCTTAAGGAGACTGGGAATGTCCAGTTCTTCTACATTGACAAATTGTCATTTTCCTCCTCACTCAGGTCCAGACATGGATGGGTCAGGAAGGGGTCCAAGGGCGGTGTAGCCCATTGTGCAGCTGTTTGTTCCCAGACCTATTCCATGGTTGCGCTGCTTGGTCCTTGCAGGTTGGACAGGTATCAGATGATTAAAGGCTCCCATAACAGCAGGACATTTCTTGATTTTCTCCTAACTTTCAAGGAGTATCTTTGGATCAATTACCACAGTACAACCAACATTTTTGTGTTGGATAATGTTGGGCTCCACAAAGTGGATCTGGTTGTGTCCAAGTTCCCGCCCATTGATAAAAATAGCCATTTGGCCAGCCACCGCCTGGCTGACTGTCCAATGAGACTTCTCTTCCTCCTGCAATATTCCCTATTCCTGAATTCAATCAAGGAGATGTTTGGTTGGATCAAGAATAAGGTGAAACAAGGCCTTCCTCAGGACACCAAGGATCTCTTCAACATCCTTGAGGTCAGTCAATTTGCAATGTCATTTGATGTGGTGGCGGCTTTTTACAAGCACTCAGAATCCTTCCTCCCCAAAGCCCTGGCCTCCAAGCCAATCAGATCAATGGGCACTCTGGGTTTAATTTGTTTTTATTTTTATTATTTTGTTTTTATTAGGACTCAACAATTATTATTTATATATAATGATGTGACGTCTGATTGTATTATAGACATATAAGAGTATGTAGAAAAGGTAAGTAAAATTAATTATAATAGGCATGAGGAATATATTTTTATTATAATGCACTGAATTTATTGACTGTTGCGCTAACAAATAAATAAATTAAAAAAGATAGAAATAGATTAATTTTATTTAAATAATTGTGAAACATTTTTGGTACTTTGGCTTTTTTAAGCCACAAATTGGACCTTGCAGGTCATAATCTGATCCTTATTATTTCAGTGCCACTATAGCCATATGACACAACCACTAATGATTTTTATGTATTGCTTACTAATTAGTACTTAGGACGCAGGTCAAGCATATCAAAATTATATTTCAAATCAAATCACATTACAAGGGAAAGGTAATTTGAGTTCTAAATAATCAATTGTTTAGAATATAAGTGGAGCGGGCCACATGATGCAGATAAATTCAATTCTTGTTGTTTTTATATGTAATAAATAAAACCATACTTGAAAAGCTAGTACAGTAGTTTCAAAAGCTATGACAACAACCAAAAATATTTCAGATTTAAACAAAATGATTTCAGATTTGAACAAAATCCAAGTTGCACGAGATTCAGGATTCAATTAATTGATAAAATTTCAGTTAATATATGAACTGTCAAACAAAAAACAAAATTTCACTAGCCCATTTTACAAAATTATATCAAACATCAAGTGGTGTAGTTTAAACCACAAACAAAATGAACTGACACAACAAGTGAAATGGATAGATGCTGTTCTGGAGTATATTATAATCCAATCAGAATTCATATAAGGCACCAACAGAAGGACAAATATGAAACAAAATTTGAGCAATCTAGAAGCAAGATTCCACAAGTACAAAACAAAATGAACTCACGCAAGATGTGTAGTATGAGCCTCCTAAAATAGAAAATAACAGTTTAACAGACAATCAACAGCTATTCAATTTAGGAACAGAGGCATTTTATTCATTTTCATGGATCCTAATTTGTATGGAATGTTTTTGAGAACCTTCCAAATATAAAACTTGAGATTACAAAAAAAATCATTAAATTTTAAACTTTCTACTTTTAGTGATTTTATCCTAGGTTTTTTTCAATATGATTTTCAACAGCAACATCTTCAACGGCGCCAGCAGCCAAGCCAGAAGCAGCCAATCCAGCTTCAATGGAGGTGAGGCTCAGGGCGTGGAGGCACCTGTTTATACCCAAGCCTTTGAGGCGGGTAACAAGGAAGCTGACCTGTTACTGACCCCCAATCCATATGGCTTTGACTTGTTTTAGAGTCACTTAGTATCTAGCTCTGCCCCTGCTCCTGTACCCACCCCCACACAAGCTGCCTGTCAACCAACCAAGCAGGATGGCAACCTTGATTTGAAACAACTTACTGCCGCTAGCCAATCAGGCTTCAGCTACCGTGGCCCAGCGCCCCAAACAACAAATCATCACTGCCCAAATTCTCCAGGAAATTGTGGCACTCAACCTGCAGGGTCTGTCCTGGGATCAGATTGCCGCTCAATTACAATTCACCTGAGCCACAATAATATGGGAATTCAATAACTTAATGAATAAGGGGAATCTGATCAGGACGGCCAAGAAGCCAAAGAAGGCCCCTAAGTCCCAGATAACTGAGGCCTACCCAATAATGCTTGACCTCCTCCAGCGGGACCCCAAGCTTCCCTTGACCCAGGTCCAAAAGCAGCTTGCGCACCATAACATCTGGGTCTCCAAGCGCATGGTGCAGCTCTGGATGTATGGGAAGGTGGCTTCCATATGGGTTCTTACCAATTTTGCCGGCAACCAATGGGATGGCGCTGAGGATTCCCTGTATGATTCTGCCTTTGAATCCACCCTGGTCTGATGCCTGACTAGTCTGTCAGATGATGTCATGTTCATCTCTTACTATAAGCTATCCATAGCTTTTGATGATTTTGGCACCCAAGGAAAAGCTGCCACCAAGAATAGAAGGAAGAAGGTCAAGAAGGGGACATTCATTGGTGCATTTCTGGCTGTTTCAGCCAAGGGTTTTGTCTACTATTAGACAAACCCAGATTTTAACAATGGCTAGAAGTACAGCCACATCCTTGGTGGATTAATCAACTCCTGGGATGGCTCAAATTCAAAGCATCAGGTTTTCTTGAGCCACCAGATGGAGGGTAGCTCCACTGCCCTTGAGGCCATCAAGAAACACTGGCACCAGGCCTCTGTGTACCCAGCTGGCCACGCAGACATCCATCTGGCTGATGTTGTCTTCTTTAACATTGGAGATACACTACGGGAGCACTGCCCTCAGGCTTTCAACAACCTCTATCTTGGGGTCCTTGACCACAATTTTCTCTTTGGCTGCCAAATGATGGCTGACTTGTTTGCCCAAATTGTCTTCCATGTGAACATGGGCAACCAATCACAGAAAGTCAAGCGCCTCCCACCTTGGGCCACTGCCACCTACCAGCCCATTCAGCCAATGACAGACAAGGAATATGATGAGTGTTATATGTCGGCCATCACACGCAATCCTCCTACCCTTACCCCCGCCACCCCCACCCCCCACCTTCCAGCCTCACCCACCCAATTCCAGACCCCCCAGGCCAGCACTTCCTCAATGTCTTCCTTCCCGCGCTATTCTGCTTACTAGGAATCCCTCTTCCCTGCCCCAATAAACCCCCTGTTGCCAAACATTTTCTATTTATATTATTTTTATTTTGAATTTCAATTTTTCATGTTCTCTTTGTTTATAGTTGGTTTTTTCTTTATTTTCAGCTTATTTCTATAAAATCATACATTTACTATTCCATGTATCTAGATCCTGAACACAGTTATTTTTAGCACCTAACCATAGCCCCTTGTGAAAATATTAACAATGATTTGGTGATCAGCTAAATTTGAATTAGAAAATTATAGGTTAACTTTTTTAGATAAAGTTGTAACTGATCCAAATTAAAAACCTTAATGATAAACTTTAAGCCAATCAGGAGCCAAGTGATAAAGTGATTATTGTGACATAAAGGGTCATTCAATAATTTTTTAATGCATGTGCGCTAATTAATATGATTGGCTGGGTGTTTTTCCATTGTACACTATTGCTGCCGCGGCAAGTTGTTGATGGACTAGTGTTAACTCAGCGGCTGATTGGGCACTAGTCCACCAACAACTTGCCACAGCAGCAATGGCGTACAATAGCAAAAGATCCAGTCAATCATATTAATTAGCAAACATGCATCAAAGAATTATTGAATGACCCTTTATGTCACAATTAATTTATCACTTGGCTCTTGATTGGCTTAAAGTTTATCATTAAGGTTTTGAATTTGGATCAGTAACAACTTTATCTAAAAACAGTTAACCTAAAATTTTCTAATTCAAATTTAGCTGATCACCAAATTGTTGTTAATATTTTCACAAGGAGCTGTGTAAAGCGCCAAAAATAATATGGTAATTAAAGAAACAATTCCAACACAAAGCAAACAACAGATATTGAGATGAGCGTAAAACATATGGGTCATTATTTGTTAGATTAAGCCAAGGCGCCAGCTTAAGCATTTTAAAGACTTTTAACTTCTTTGGTATCATTTAAGCCATAAACTTATGTTTTTTGAACATTAATATAATGCTTAGTTTACTGAATAAAAGTTTAAGGGTGTAAAATATACAAATAATAAAAATAAATCTTATTTCTATTAACTGTATTTTTGCTAAAAACCCTTTTTCTATTTTAATAAGCCAAGAATCAAATATATGAGTTGCATGGGAGAGTAATAGCAGCCCCAAAGCCATAATTGCTATTACTCTATCTTTGGCTCATATAATTAATTTCTTAGTTTTTTTTAGAAAAAAAAGTTGTTGTATTTAAAAGACTATTTACCCTATGTGAAATATAAGTTTTTGTTGTGCGTCCAACTTCATGAACATGTCCTACTAATCCTTTAGTAGTATTAGCTCTCTTTGTTTCTCTGTCATCTGTGCAGAACTTTGCACAATAATTTATTTTGGGGTACTCCTTAACATCCTCAAATGTCAAAGGTGAAACATAAAGCTCACCATCTTTCATTAAATATGAAAGATTAACATAAAATGCTTTGACTTCAAGCCAGCTTTTTTAGGCCTAGATTTTCTATCATAGATGTAAAAAAAGGTTTTTTGGGAAACATCTGAATTATTTACAAGTGACTCATATAAACCCTTTCTTTCTTCCTCTCTCTCAAAAACCATTTTGAGATCATTTATATTTTTTATATACATCTCATTTTCCTTTTGTTTAAATATTTTAGATAATACACCAAAATGACCATCAACAATACTTTTGCCATGACACTCAACAAATCTATTAAACTTAATTGTTCCTTTTATATTTTAGGTACCTCTTTAAAAAGATAATATAAGAATTCATAAGATCTGAAATGATTACCATTATCAGTCCAAACTTTAATCTTTTTAATATTCTTAAATTTATTATTTTTAAGCAGACTTATCAAACACTGACCTGAAAACAAAGAGTCATGAGATAAAATTTCAGATAAAAAGTCATGATACTCATATTTAATTTTCTCATTTTCTTTAAAAGCAATTGTAAATCCTAATAAGGAAATAGGTATTTTCTCATAAAAACAATTATTTGTCTCTATAGGACCCCCACCTATTTTAAAGTTTTCTTTATAGTCTATTACTATAACACATGAATTATTATCAAAATTATTTATATCACTAATATATTCTTTATTTTGATGCTTATAAAACTTTTCATTTAGGTCAATAGATTCAAAATTTTCTTTAATAGATTTAGGCAATGGCAACTTCTTTATACTCAAATCCTTTTTCTTCATTTCTAATGATTTTTTAAGTTGCAAATGTTACACATATCAGTTTGCTTTTTTCTTTTAATTATATTATTAGGAATAAGCTTATAGAAAGTGGAAAGTGAAATAGAAATATTGTTTTTTATTTTCATATCTTCATAAATTTCTTTTTTGTTTTCAATAAGGAGTATTTTATTTTAGTTGAGTATTCACTCAATTTTTTTGTAATTCTTGATAAATCAATCCAGGGGATTTTATAGTGAATTGGCTGGTTGGAAATGAATTTTTTAATATGTGTTTTAAAATATTTTTTATGTTTTCTTTCTTTACTGAATCATTTTTTCCTTTTTTATTTTTTGAATTTAATGATGCTTTTTTAGCATTTTTTATTTTTTAGAATATGAATACTCATTTTTTGTCATTTTAAATCCACCATCCCAAAGCTCTTTCAGACTGTAGCTTGATGTGACCAATGCTCTTAGGGAAGGAAGGTGCTTGGCAGGGGACTCTGACATCAATTCCTTTAGGTTGTTAAGGAAATCATCTGTCTTAGAATTTTGTATGACAGGTAAGAAAGTACTTTTCCAAACTCTGTTTTTAATAAGAAATGCTCAACAAAGCTGTTAAGATCACTACCAGCAGTAAAAAGGAATGCTTGTTTAAGCATAGAGATTCTTTCTCTCTTAGTAGAAGCCCCCAGTGAGAAAAAGGGTGTCATCTGAGGTGCAAACTTGATAGGTTCCATAATGATAGTGGTTGGGTTCCTTGGCTTGGTTCAGGCAGTTCTTGCTTGGAAATAGATGTGCAGTTATCAGAGAGGAGTAAAGGTGTGGATTGTAAAGTAAATTTCTGTAAAGTTGAGCTGTTTAAATACCATGTTAGCTGAGCTTTTGCACTACAGGCATAAATCCCCAACTGACCCCCAACTGATCTCCTTAATTTATTGATATCACCCCTGAAGTCTGATATTATTGTTTATTTACACCTTTTTATATTCTGGTTAACTGATGATATCTCGGCAAATAGTACTTCAATTTTGCTCAAACTAGTATCATTAGAAAGCCCTTAATCTCAGCTTTCAGAATTGTGCTGCAACTCTATATTTTAATGCCAATTTAGTATCTTGAAGCGGCTTTGAATGTAAGCTTATAGAATTATTATTTGAAATAAAATATGCTAATTAACTCTTAAAGTATGATATTTTAATCAGTAAACTATATTTAAAGTATAAATTATTATTTAGCTTACTTCTAGTAACCAACTCAAAAACCTTTTGCTTAAATAAACTTAAGTTTATTATAATTTTTAACAGTTCTTAAAAAATGAACTTTATATATCTTAAATCTATCAAAACAAAAATGTTATTTTTAATCACATATAAATATTTGCTTGTATAATTAAAGTTGTATCTTATTTTTATAGATACAATGACTAAGATCATTTTTTATTTAGTTTAAATAAATTTCAACCTTTATAAAATTTAATTAAATAAAGCAAGATTTTGATACATTCTTTTTTATGTTTAAATTTTTTATACATATTATCTCTAGCATACAGTATAAAAATATAATTTTATTAATATTAAATACTTAAGAATTTGAAAAGAAAAACTTTTACTCTCTTATAAGTTCTTATTATATATTTTCTATAAAATCTAACTTAAGAATAAATTACTTATGCTAAATGAGATCACTGAAATTTCAATAAAAGTTTAGTTTTAATTTTAGTTTTAGTTTTTTTAACTTTTTACAAGATTTTTTATAAAACAAACCCAAAATTATTTAATATTTATTTATTAAATATGCAAAAAAGCTGTCTGCCCTCCTTTTAAAAAGAGGGATTCAAAATTATTATATTTTAAATTAAATATTTTTAAAAAAGCTAAGATTTTAGGCAACATTTAATTTCCAACAAAAAGCATTGTATCAATTTTATTGTATTTTTATGTTTCTCTTTTTAGAATGATGTCATTTTGTACTAATCAGCTTTCAAGAAATAATGGTATATGAAATAAGATTGTTACTAGCTTTTAATACAGTTTAATTTAGCTGTAAGTAGAAAATTATTAATTTAATATAGGTTTTTACATTATAAGGATTAAATAAGATTTATTTTGATAAAAATGTTGTAATTATTTAAATTTATTGATAATAAAATTAAAACAAAATTTTAAATTGTAAATTAGCACAGTTAATAGGAAACAGATTAATCTAACAAATAATGACCCATATACACAATGGGTAAAAAGATGGGATAATGTAGTAAATGGGAAAACAAAAAGGAATAAACAAAGAGGCAATAGTATCAGAATAATACAGGTTTTATTTGGATGAAAGCTATAAAAACATATGAAAAGGTTAGTAAAAAATCAATGAGGTAATTAGAGAAGCTTTTGAAGGATCTCAAATTGCAATTGCCAAAATTAAAGACATTGACCGCAAGGTCAAGGCAAAAGTCAAGGCTGCTGTCCTTACAGGGGACAAAATTGAAAAGGTGTCTGCCAAGGCACTCATGGCCAAGATGCCAGACACCCCCAAAACAACAATTGAACGGCTTTTAAATGTCCAGAAGCACCTTGTGGAAGGCCTTAAATTTAAGTCCTTTGCCCTCTCTGTGCTGTTGATCTGGGTTGACAACCCTGAGATGTATGAACATCTCAAACCTGCAAAGCGCGCAAGAACCGTGGACACTGAATTGCCAGCACAATTACTTGCGCTGAGAATGGCAAAGCCTGCTAAAGCTGCCGGCAAGGAGGAAACCCGCAAAGGTAATCTAAAAAAATAAAATTAATAACAATTTCAAAATACTTATTTTTAGAGAAAATTGATGGTGAACTCCGCCGGGTCCTGGTTCCTTTTGTCCTGCCCACCTTCTATTCAAATTTAGCCACTCACGTGGCAAAAAAGCTCTATCTGTTCCCCCTGTCTTGCAGGAGCTGAAAGACAGGGTCCAGAGGTCCTTTCCAATGTTGTGGGAGGCTTTGGCTGAACTTACGCATGCCAAGGGGGCATCCAAGTGGGCAGTTACTGCCTACAAGGATGACCAATTGGTCTGCATTGACCCAGTGGTCCTCAATAGAGTTTACTGTGTAAACTCCATTGAGCTTATTTGAGACTCCTGGCAACACTCCCATTCAAGAATGTACTGGAGATGGGCTGGACCCATGCAGCTGCTTGCTTCTGCTACCCCTTGGAGCACATGCTCTCTTACCTGCTGGACAACTTTGGGTGCACAGTGAGAAAATTGGCTGTTGCAGATGCAACAGCCGTCAAGAAAACCAAAATTCTCTTGGTGGACTTCAGGCTGGCATGGAGTGCCAACAAGACAGGAGTCCCTGCAGCCATGGAGCTGACCTGTGCAAAGACCAAGCAAGAAAAGAAGATCAGTGCAGTTTTCAATAAATTGTGTGAGTTTACGGAAGCCTTTGCTGGGCAAAGGCTTCATCTGGTTGTTTACCTGGGGTTCCTATTCTACTTTGGGATGGGCGTGTCTGTAGAGGACCTGGACAGGGTCCTTCTGGGAATTAAAAAGGCCCAGCTCGCATTTGACGGGAAGAAAGTCCCCCCTGGTTATGACTCGGTGGACCATGTAATCCAAGATGCCCTGGTCCTGGCCGGTATCTACAGGTTTGCAGCCCCACCAGAGAAGCTGCTCCTCCATTTGCACCTGACCCTACTCCCTTTTACTAGCTGCTGTCAATATTTTAATAAGGGTGTATCCACTGTCCACAGTGTGGCGGTGGAGGTTGTGTGCCACCTTCATTATGGGGTGTGTACATACAGAAGAACTCACTACAGGCGCTCTTAATAAATTCTCTCTTCCAATAAATTTCATTACAATTCATATTATTTTTATTATAATAAAATTTTCTAATACTTATTTTAGCAAACAAGATTTGCAGAATATATCCCAGAGAAGGTCTTAATAAAAGCATAATAATATATTTCAATAAAATCAACTTCAAATTTGTACACTTTAAATTTAACTTTTTTAATTTGATTTTTATATTTATTTGCCAAAAGTGATATTAATGCGTTTGCGTAATCCAGTATCAAGCTTTTGGGATACCCTTAGATGACACAATAAAAAACAATTATAAATAAATAAATTACTAACCTTCATTGATGGTCCTGCTGAATGTGCTTATGGGCTTGGAAACATCTAAATATAAAATGATAATTAATAAATCTTATATAGTAAATTAGAGAATATAAAAAAGTTGGAAAAGCTAAGCCTTTAATTGATTGGCTGTTTGGCAAGGCAAGCGGGGATGAAAAAATCAGCGTGGCCATAGAATTTGGCCACAGTCTCAGCTGGGAGGGTGTGGATCCCGGCCTGCAGCAAATTAAACAGGTCTTTGGTCCCAGTTGGGGTTCCTTGCTTGACAACTTACTTGAGCCACCCAAAGACTTCCTCAATGGGATTTAGGAAGGGCAAACAAGCTGGGAGAAGAGAAGGCGCAAATTTTCCATGGCCAATTGCTGGGGGCCCACAGCAATGCTGGTGTCAATCATTGGGAATTCCTCAAGAATGTCAGCCACTTTGTTGAGACCAACATTGTCCAACACAATGACGTTGGTGAAGCCTGGGCTCGTGCGCCTCAGGTGCTCCTGGACCAATTGGAGGAATGATGAAAGGTCCTGCTGTTATGTGAACCCAATATCATTTGGTATAGCTCAACCCCCTTTGGACCGAGGAGAGCCACTATTGAATAGGGTGTGGTGCGGACTTCAGCACCCCAAGCCATCCTGTCATTTGAGCCTTTGGGGACATAGCCATATGCATTGTGCATAGACAAGGCAAATGCTGATTTTTCAATATAGTAAAATTTGACTGTCCCCTTGGCTTTGAGGGCAGTGTACACCTCTGTGTAGTTTTTCTGGGTCTCAATGCTGGTTGGGCTATTCCAATTGTACAGAGATACCCCAAGCTTTTTCCAGGAAAAGCGCATCCCCTTCAGCAGATGGTAGTAAAAGGAAATTGAGGCCTTAACCCCAAAAGTGGACTTGACCAATGCCTGCATATTTTCCTGTTCAAGATGGCAGTCCTGGGTGATCCATTGGTGGATTGCCCATTTGTGCTTCTTGGTGAGCATGGTGTAAATGCGCATGGATTTCTCCACAGCAAGGACTCAAACTATGGTAATGAACTTGTTAAAGGTCTTGGAGGCGTACTTGGGATCCACTCCAACAAGGACTGAGGCCGCCTTGTAAGCGCCCAATTAACGCATAAGCTTAAGCAGGATGATGTGTTTAATGTTGGGGATGCGCTTCTGAGCGGGCTTAGTGGGAGTAGTTGAATTAGGATCCTGCTCAAGGACTGGCTTGCAAGGCATGGGTATCTTGTTATAGAAGGCTGCAATCTTTTTGAGCACCAACTGTCCCTTGTCAGTTCTGAAGAACTCAGGCTCCTTGTCCTCTTCCTGGTTGCCACTACTGATGTAAGGCTCATAGCTAGTTTCAAGCACAGGCTTAACCTTCTCCATCATGGCTGACAGGACCAAATCCTGGTGGTACACAGTGTCAAACACATACAAAGTAAGTTCTACCTCCTTGTTTCTAACTTTCTTTGTAGTGGTGACCTTGGTGGGCTTCTGGGTCAGCTTGGGGACCCAAGGGTTGATGCTCTGCACCCTAGAAGCTTGTGCTCCTTGAACCAGCTGTGTCAGTGCAGCGTCACTATGGAACTCTCCCCTCCCGTCTTCTCCTTGAGTAGGCACTTGGGTTGCACTAACTCTATTCTTTGACCTGCGGGGGCAATTGCAACTGCGGTGCACAATGGGTGCATTGGTACTCTGGTGTTGTGTTCCTTCCAATTTAAAATTTAATAAAATATTAAATAAATTTCAATTAAGTTACTCCCTAAATTTATTTTTTTCTTTTATCTGAATATGGATATTTAATTAGAGTTTTTCCCACCCATTATCCCAATTATAGATTTTTTTCATTTCTTAATTAGTTGTTTTTGGTTTTAATACACCCATTTTAGATTACCCATAATAAATCCCACCCATTTCCCCAGATTTTTAAGCCAAATTAAGCACCCAACACAATATTTTTAAAATTTAAGTTTCAGATATTGTGTATTATTTTAGATACCTTGGTATCATTCTTGATTACAATCCATTGCACACACTAAGTTAGTGATTTTGTTTACATAGTGAGTTGCTATTGTGTTTTGTTTTTGGATTGAGTTTTGACTCATCTTGCTTTGGTGTATTTTTTCACCAATTCACATAGTAAATATATGTACACCAAAAGTCAACTCATACCATTTTGTTTGTGAATCAATGTATTTTGGATTGTATTTTGAATAGTTTTGCTTTGTGTGTGAGCCCTTTGTTGCTGTGTTGACTCATTTTACCCATTAACGCCAATAAACCCTGTTAACAGAGTGTATATTTTAACCTGAGAGTTGGATTTTGCTTAAATCTGAAATCATTTTTGTTGCAACATCTTTGATTACTCCATCTTGGGGAATTAACGCCTCAAGTAAATCACCAAGCAGCTCACCAAGTGGTTCACTGCCCAGTCAATAAACTGGTGGCATCATTATCAGTTAACCATCTATGACAGGGATCACTCAATCCAGGTCCTAAATGGAACACAGCTTGATTAAGCCTCGTGAATCAAGAGGAACATTACTCAGATAAGCCCCATGATCTCCATGACGTACATGGACAACATGTGGCTTGTCATGACACTATATAATATTCTATATTCATATTCAATAAAGTATCATTCTCTTATTGATCTTCCTCTTTATTTTGTTTATTATACTTCCCAGAAGTATAAACGCAACAGTGGTAGCACAGGTAGGTTATCCATACCTACCCAACTCAAAGGAAAAATCCCTCCCAAGAAAAGAACCCAAACAATGTCACTCCCTAACGGCTGGAGAGATTACAAAGTAGGACAAGAAGTTCTTCCAGGCCTTGTCATCTACAATAATGTCCTGGTACCCATTGACCAGTACAACACTTTCAAAGCCTGCAGACTGTTCCTCACCACGCCAACCACAACAGCGCCTACGCAACCTGAGATACCCAATATTGTGTTTCAACGCTTACTTACCTCTGAGATTGGCGCCTAAGCAGGACTACACCATGAGAACGCTTCCCTTTGGATCAACAGCACCAAGAGCAAGTTCAAACAAGTGGAGTACCCCCAAAAACTCTGGGTTAGCAAAATTGCCCACCACATCACAGGGACTGCTTCACGCTTTATTACTGAATGGCTAGCCCAACATCCTGACCAAAAGGAAAATTGGGAAGTGTTCAAGGCCGCATTCCTCAAAAAGTTCTCCATGAAGGACTTGGACGTGGTGATTATGACCAAACTTCAAACCTTCAAAATTACAGGAACCATCAAAGAATACATTGCAGCATACAAATGACTACGTGACCATGCACCCAACACCATCAACTTTGATGAACCTGGACCACGCCTGGACTTCTACAATAGCCTTCCCACACACATTAGACGTCAGTTCAACATGACCCACTGCAAGAACCTTGAGGATGTATTCCTAGAAGGAAAACACACAGCTTAGAAGTCTGAAAATCTACACACCACCAACAAGCGCAAGGAAAACCCTGCAGCTAAGAGAGAGCCTTGCCCCATTAAGCAAAACAACCGAGCCAACAATACCCATCCTCAAAATGGGAATTGCACTGCACAAGCCAACCAGGCCAGCACCAAAGATACCAACAAGGAGGGAAAAGCTCAGGGGAGTGCTTAGGTAAGCCTCCCTCCCCCACTTCACAAGACTTGTACAGAGAACAGGATGTGGACTCAATCACCATGATCCAAGTTCCCTCCAGCAATCCTCTAATGTTTGCTGCCCAAACTGGAAATAAACTCCTTACCTATCCTTTCTGTTTTTGCAGATACCAGGGCACAGCATTATTTGACACTGGAGCCAATCAATAACTTATTAACAAGAGTTTCACAGGCCTCATGAAGTTACCTACCATTTGAAGTAGCATCAAGAAAGTCATCATGGCGGACAACCGCAGCACACCAGTTACCCATGAGACAAAACCTTTCCAAGCCCAAATTGGAGACGTACAAACAACAATTAGGGGCCCACTATTCCAATCCCCAAATATGATATCATACTTGGGTTAGATTGGATGCAAAAGACAAAGCCTCACATTGACTGGGACAGTGCCACCCTCACTATCCAGCAAGGAGAAGTACATCATCACGTGTACCTGACACATCTTGACACCCTCATGAGGGACCACATATTTGTAAAGATCATGGAAACAGAGAAAGAAACTGACATCAGCAAAATTGATTGGAGCACATGTACATATGAAGTCATACACTTCAAAAATACAGAAACTCAACACAAACAGAACCCAATTAGAGACCAGCTAGTCAATTAATTTCCCTCTGTATTCCAAGAAACACTACCCAGGTTGCTCCCTGATTGGGGTATACAACACAAGATTGACCTAAAATGTAGTGTGCCTAAAGCACAACCCATCTACTGCCTCACACCACAAGAAGATGACGCTCTGAAAGCTTACCTTGACAAAGCACTCAAGAAAGGCCTCATCAGACCCTCAAAATCACCCTTTGGTGCCCCTGTCTTCTTTGTGGCAAAGAAAGATGGAGGCCTCTGCCTGGTCACTGACTACAGGGCCCTCAACAAGGTCACAATAAAGAACAGGTATCCTCTGCCCCTAATCAATGACCTTTTTGATGCCCTGGGGGGTCCCAAATATTCATAAAAATTGATTTGACAGCAGGATATCACCAAATTTGCGTGAAACATGAAGACATTCCAAAGACCACATTTAAAACTAAATACAGGTCCTTTGAATGTGTTGCCTCAATTTTGGCATGAAAAATGCTCTTGATACCTTTGTAACCTTCATAAATGAAGTATTCAAGGAACACATTGGGAAAAAGCAATCATCTACCTGGACAACATCATTATTTACAGTCCCAACCTACAACAACACTGGGAAGATCTCCGCGCAGTCCTCTGTACCCTGCAGGAAAACCAACTGATTTCCAAAACGTCCAAATACAAGTTCTTCTTAACTGAACTTCCATTTCTTGTCCATATCATTAGCAAGGACAGTATCAAGCCAGATCCAGACAAAATACGTGCTATAACAGAGATGCCAGCCCCAAGGAACAAGAGCAAACTCCCCACTTTCCTTGGAATGGTAGCCTATGTACGCAGATTCATCCCTGAATGGGGCGCTCTGAAAGCCCCCTTGTCAGCCATCACTGGGAAAACAACCAAATTTGTCTGGACACCCTTATGAGATCAACATTTCTGCCAACTGAAGGAACACATGGTTACTGCCCCATCCTAAAATACCCAAACCGTGAGGGTATCTATAAGCTAGAAACCGACACCTCTGATTATGCCATAGGAGGAGTCCTTCATATCCAAACAGCCCAAAAGGACTTCCTCCCTGTGGCATATGAATCAAGGAAGCTATCAGACGGTGAACAAAGATACACTATACACAATAAGGAATTGGTTGCCATCATACACTGCCTCATGAAATGGCAATGATGTCTGGAAGGAGCCCAGACGTTCAAGGTACTCACTGACCACAAGTTGTTGGTATTCTTCAAGACACAACAACACCTGTCAAGAAGACAAGCCAAATGGATGAGTCTCATACAGAGATACCCCATGAAAATTGAATACAAGCCAGGCAGAGAGATGTTTACTGCAGACGCCCTATCAAGGCTATACAATAAACACATCCTTTGCACTGATGGCGACCCTGACTGGTCTATGCTAATCATGGGGAATCTCCAAGAAGGGTTCCTACCTGGCACACCAACGGACATCCAAGAGAAAGTCCTCAAGAACAAACATCTGTTCAAAAACGTATATGGTTGTCAGGAATATTCCTGACAACACTGGCGTTCAGAAGGATGTTTTGTGCACACTTCAGTGTAAAGAACAAGATAAAAAAGGCAGCAGTTCCCCCTTATTGGGGAAAATGCTGCAGGAAGCCGTAATTTTGAAAGCGCAATTAAAAATAAATTTTTTAATTTGGACAGGTTTTATACCATGTCCGCGGGCCCCGCAGCCGGCCGCACGCCGGGCCTGGTGGCTTGCCTGTGCACGCCTGCCCACCACTGCCAGCCAGTCCCCCACCTAGCCTGCTGAATGGGGAAATTTCCAAAAGGGGAAACCCAAAAAGACAATTTCCCCAAACCCAAATAGAGGGGGAACTGCTGCCCAAATTTGGAACCTACCAAATTTGGAGGGGGTCAACAAGCATTCCAGCATTAGAAATAATGCATCAACTGCAAAAGTTGAATTGAAATGCATTACTGTGCCTGAAGATGCTCCAATTCCATGACATGCCAAGGATAACAATTCATTGCTTGCCAAACCACTCCCATTCCACTCCCAAAAGGGAATCCCAGATAACACCAAGAGTTTGGGGTCCCCTATCCAATGCTTTGTGCTATTCATGCCCCACTAAGGATGACAGTATATAATAAATCTCAATCACTTGATGGTAGTTTGTGCTATCATTGAGTGAAATTACCCCTCAATATATCACATAAATCAATACCAAAAACTTTTACACTACAGAAAGTTAAGACACTAAGCTTTGTCTGCCTTTTCCCAGGAACTGAAGATGAACCACTTAATCTTCTCTGCTGTTCTCACAGCCTGCCTTGGGATTGGGGACTACCAATACTCTCACCAGCATGGGCCTTACAACAAACCACCCAACAAGTACTTCTACAAGGAGCCAGTGCAGCTCAACTCCTCTGAGATGTACTCCTGGCCCACGCTGGTGTTGCCCCGCTCCACCCAGCACGTAGCAATATATTCCTTTGTCTTCTATGTGCTTACGTACTTTGCCGGTAATTTCAGACGTTTTAACGTACAAGCCAAAGTCTTTAGATGGATGATGACGGTCTACCTATCTTGACAGCACTCACAAGATTTCAAGTCACCAACTTGGTGCCTTACCTAGCTAGAATACTCCCTCATTTTATGGGACTTTACAATGGTACCCTTCACCAAATACTTCCAAATGGTGACACTGTACCCTACATCTCATCAAAACAAAAGATTGACACAATCCTCCAATACCACACAGACTTGGGACACACCTGTAGCAGAAACTTGCATGAATATCTCAAGACTTGCTACTGGTGGCCCAACATGCTAGACAATATCAGAGAGGTACTGGAACAATGCAAGGTCTGTGAGAAGTACGCACAAACCAAAGCTCCACCCAAGTCAGTAGTACCTGTATCCATCACACACCCCTTCAAGGTATGGTTGTTGGATATTGTGGGACCTATGCCTGGTGAAAGCAAAGGCAAGAAGTACATCATCACAGCCATCAACTATACAACCAGATGGTCCATAGCACAAGCCACAAAAGAGCACAAAGGCAATGATGTGAGACAATTCATTAGCAAGGAGATCATAGCAAAGTTTGGAAAGCCTGACCTCTTAATCACAGATGGAGGCACTGAACTCAAAGCTATTGACACCAACATCTATCTTGCCAGAAATGGAATAAAACACATCACAACCAGCCCATATCACCCACAAGCAAATGGACGTGTAGAACAACTAAAAAGCTCTCTAGTGGAAGCCCTCAGTAAGTTGTCTGCCAATAATCCAAAAACCTGGGTTGACATGCTACCAACCGTCCTTATGGTTTGCAGAACATGAGTCAACCGCAATACGGGCAAAAGCCCTTATGAACTTGTCTATGGTCAGAAACCCTCACTTGTCAGTACAACCACGGGACCACAACTGCCACTTTCAAAGAAGATACCAGACAGTAATGACCCAAAAGTACTACAAGCCAGAAAGGACCAAGAAGTGATGGAACAACAAAGGGTTCAGCAGGAAGCAATCCCATTACAACAAGAAAGGTTTCAAGTCAGAGACAAGATCTGGGTCGTCAATCACAACCAACACAAATTAGACCCAGGGTTACGCGGACCAGGCATTGTCATGGAAGTGAAGCCCAATAACACCTACCTCATCAAAAGGGATTGGAGACCAAACTGAACTGAAATGTATGCATCATGACCTACTTCATTTGTGTAAGGCAAGAGCAGCCCAACAAAATTCAAGGCTCCCTGTACACAACGCCAAACTGGATCAATATCAAGCCTGTATACCAGATACTCTCAAGAAGATTCCCAAGGCTCTGCATTCCAGCACCCCAGGGGGAGATGTCACAACATCTTTGATTACTCCCTCTTGGGGAATTAACGCCTCAAGTAAATCACTGAGCGGCTCACCAAGTGGTTCACCGCCCAGTCAATAAACTGGTGGCACCATTATCAGTTAACCATCTATGAAGGGGATCACTCAATCCAGGTCCTAAATGAAACACAACTTGATTAAGCCCCGTGACTCAAGAGGAACATTACTCAGATAAGCCCCATGATCTCCATGACATACATGGACGACATGTGGCTTGTCATGATACTATATAATATTCTATATTCATATTCAATAAAGTATCATTCTCTTCTTAATCTTCCCCTTTATTTTGTTTATTATACTTCCCAGAAGTATAAACACAACATTTTGTTTAAATTAGAAGTATTTTTGATTGTTGCCATAGCTTTTAAAACTACTGTAAATAAAAACATTTTAACTTATTTTTTATTATTTGACGTGGTTGCAACTATAACTAATGTATTGTAATATATTTAGATATATTAATATTAAAATTTACCTGCTAAAATTTAAAATAAAATTAAAATATTAAAAGTAAAATTATAATTATAAACCTTAAAAGTTAAATATTAAAGTTTAATTAATTGAAATATAACAATTTTATTAAATTGTGCTTTATTCAATATCAAAATATTTGATATTAAAATTTTTAATATTGTAATATGTATTATTAAAATTTTAACATTAACTTTTAGATACTAAATTTTTTAATTTTAAATATGTAATATTAAAAATTTTATAGTAAAATTTTAATAGTACATATTACAATATTAAAAAAATTAGCATTAAAATATAAAAAGTAAAAAAAATTAATTTGCAAGGGGAAAATATTTATTGGGGGATGCTAATTGCAAAGGGGAATGTGATTATTCTGGGGAATTATACCCTGAAATTAAATTTTCAGCTAGAGTTTCCAATTGGATCCACATACTCTTTTATACGTGGTGGACAACCCTGGATGTGATTGCTAGATGGGTGGCGCCCTGTACCCCGGCGGTTGTTGAACGTTTAATAAAAGGAAGGCAGGTGAGCAAATCAATTAATAGGTTTTTTTCAGGGGGCACGTAGTACCCATACAACATTGCCAATGCAAAGGAGTCATAAAGGACGTGCTCAACTGCCCTATACCCCTGTGGTGTCTTCTGGAGTTTGAGTGCTAAGCAACATATATCAATTTGAATAGGTACATCCTCCAACTTTTTGAAGTTGGTTTTTAATATGCAGTGAAGGAGGATTCCCAGGTATACCGTGACATGAACTCTTTGCAAGGTATATTTTTCCAAGAACATGCACAATTTTTTGAAGAATTGAACTAATCTATTGATATAGGATGTTTGATTGAATTTGAAGAGGGTTCTGGGGGCACCCAACTTGTATCAGCCCTCCATGCCTCTGCAAACAAAATAAATAAAGGTTTAAATGTGTTCACAAGGACTGCATCCCCGACTTTATTTGACAATGCCTTGAATACTTCATTAAAAATTTCAGTTTTTATAAATTCAGTTCCTATTTGAAAGTTGGTTTTTATTATTATTTTCATATTTGTTGATGTTTGCAAATGGGAATCTTTGAATGCTTTCATATATATATTCATCAAAGTTTAGCTTGACCTCCCTGCAAATTTCATTCATCTCTTTGAAGTTGATATTTGATCCTATTTTTTATGCTTCCCTTAACCACGGCAAGCACCCCGCGGGTGGTAAATATTCCCTATCTTTAGCTTCAATATTTGAAAACTTATTCATATTCTGTTGAATTATTTTATTTATTTGTTTTACAGGGGCTACCAGTGACTGGTAACCCCCATAGAACCAACTCGGCATAAAAGCTGCCACTTCTGCGACCTTGTCCTCATTCCTAGTGATAAATAAAATAAATATAAGTAAAGCATAAAAAGACTTACTAATTGTTTCACCTGCGGCCCCCTCAGCCACAGGCGCCACCTCAGCAAACTTCATGAGTGTTGGCTGCTCTTCATTAATTTTCCTAGGCTTAATTTTTCTTATCTTTCTTGCAACTTGTGTTTCTTCTTGGTTTTCATTTGATAAATTTTCTGTATTTCTTGAAGCGCTCCTGCTTCTTGACTGAGTTTTTTTTTCATATGTTTTCATTTGGTTGGTTTCCTCTTCATTTGTGTTTATTTCATGTGGAATTTCATTTCCTTCAATTAGTTTGATTTTTTGAGTATTCTTTCTATTGGGGTTTTCAAATTCCCACAAGTTTTAACTTTCACTTTTGAAATCTAACCGCTTGAGTATTTCCTTTTGAAGATTTAAAAATATTTCTTTGTGTTCTTTGTTGATCATTGTTCCCAGGCTATTTTTTGCAGTTTCATTTTGCTAGACCAAGGCTCTTCTCTCATTTCCCAGTTGATTTACCATGATTTCCCTTATGTTGTATTCAAGCTCAACAATCTTTTGGAGGGCTGACTCTAATTTGTTTATTAAGTTATAGATATTTGACATTTTGTTTGAATCATATTAAAAAACTGGTTTTTATAGTACTACCTTCAACGTGTGAATATTTTCCATCATCATTAATAAATTAATGAAAATAAATGTAAATATTGCATTAGAATATTGCAATAAGATGTCGACTCTTGATATTTTGATATTATGTGCATAACTCACTGCATTTTGTTTAATAAAATTCATTGTAAAGTTGGCTTTTTCCATTATGATTTAATGAAATGGACTGTGTTTATATTAGAGAGCCATTAACACTTAGTACAAATATTGATACATAGTGCATTTTAAAGCCTGTATATTTACCTATTGGTAATAATTCTATAAGCTTTTTAGTTGGATTTTGCAAGGTAATAATAATGTAATGTGCTAATAAATTACTGTTTATTGTCATTAATTGGCTGATTTTCTTTGCTGTGGCAATTGTGCATTTTCTGATATTTACGCACTAGTATCCAATTGGTTGGTTTTACATCCAATTGCACAGGCAATATGAAATCAAGCCGCCACCCTGACCACATCTGGTCTTGGGGTGGCGGCTTGATTTCCTACTGGCTGTGCAATTGGATGTGAAACCAACCAATTGGATACTAGTGCGTAAATATTAGAAAATGCACAATTGCCACAGCAAAGAAAATCAGCCAATTAATGACAATAAACAGTAATCTATTAACACATTACATTATTACCTTGCAAAATCTGACTGAAAATTTTATAGAATTATTACCAATAGGTAAATATACAGGCTGTAAAATGCACTATGTATCAATATTTGTACTAAGTGTTAATGGCTCTCTAATATAAACACAGTCCATTTCATTAAATTATCATGGAAAAGGCCAGCTTTACAATGGATTTTATTAAACAAAATGCAGTGAGTTATGCACATAATATCAAAATATCAAGAGTTGACGTCCAATTTCAATATTCTAATACAATATTTACATTTATTGTCTTTAATTTATTAAGGATGATGAAAATATCCATGGAAATGATTATATGTTACCACATCAAATGTACAACATTGTATTAAGTATGGGAAATGTTGATAATGTAAAAAGAAAATATTATTAATTATGAATTGAACAAGAGATATTAATTTAAATAGGTTTTCACAAAGAAAGATTTATTTACTAATCAAAGGATGAGTAGGGGAGGGAATGGGAAGAATGAATGTCGCCTTCATCTGTGCCTGTGAAAGGGACGGCAACAGAGATGGTGGGGAGGAAATGGGTGGTGGTTTGGGAGTCAGGGTTGAAAGGCAGGTGGCTTGACAGGGGGGTTGGGGAGGCAGGGTTTGTTGAATGGGAAGGGGCAGAAAAGGGCTGATTGCTTCAATTGCTCAAATTTGTCTTACATCACATATGCAGGCTTGGTGAAACAGATGGATTGGCGCAGAGGGAGGCGGGAGTCCTTTCTGGACTTATCACTATCACTTGCATAGAAAATGACAAGATATGATAGGTCCTGGACAAACACGGAAGGGAAAAGTCATAACCCTTATCAATTCAGGTGCATAGTTTGTTGTAGGTGGCAGGCTTTAAGCGCCTGAGGGCAGAACCAAAATTATAGAGACATACATCTGCAAGATGCATGTCAGCGTGAATGGTGGGATAGGACCAACAGGTATTCCCTGCAGCCCTGATTTCTCGGGTTTCCTATTTCCGCTGCTTCATCTCTGCACTCAGTACAACTGTGTGCATGGCGTTTTGTGTAGCTCACTCCTCCAGCATGGCCTTGAGCTCTGTCTGGTAGGCATACCCATCTGCAGTGTTTGATATTGCGGAGTAGTGAGTGACGCCCAATGGGGAAACTGCCAACAAAACCCTGAAAAAATGATACAAGATTGGTCCGCGCTTAAATACGTCAGACTGGATGCGCTTTTCTCCAAAGTCTTGAATACTTGCCAAAATCTTGGCATATGACAGGAAGATGATGTCAATACAGGCCCTCATTGCCCTTCCTTTGATAAAATTGATGATTCTAGAATCATATGAGTCAGTGTCCACCAAACTGGGACCACTGAGAACTTGATTGGACAAGATTCTAATAGCAACCACAACTCTGTGCATCCACAAATTCACTGTTCTCTTATTGGTGAAAATGCAGTGGAGTCCCAGTTGGAGACAGACCTGGACCAAGGGCATCCGCGGGTCACACTCAATAATAGCCATCATGAGAGGGTGAGCTTTTTCAACTTCAGTTGAAGAACGGGCACCAGTTGGGGTCTTCTTGGTAGGGGGCCACAGTTGACGTGAGCTTGCAGGGTTGCAGCCACAGTGGACTTTGCAAACCCCATCACGGCTGCAATTTCCCTGAGGAACATAAGCATCCCTTGCTTTTCAAATTATTTTGAGAACAATCTCTGGAGTGATTAATTTTCTTCTGTGTCTTTCAGGCTGATTAGCTGGGGGAGAGATATGTCCATCTTGTGAACTGGTCATTGCCATCTGATTGGATGTTTTGGGATTCTGGGCTCTCTGGGTGACCCCATGGCTCAAATGGCTGGTTCCAGATGCCATTATTGATACAGGATTTGTGTTGGCGGCTGCCTGTGCATGATGGGCAAACAGGACCATGCTGGAAGTTGCAGGAGAAATAACACACTCCTGGGTAGTGCTTGCGGAGGGGCCTTCAGGTTTGGAGTGGCCATAGACAGAGGCTTCACTGTTAAGAGACCCAGCATAGCCCTGCATGATTTTGTCAAGGCCAGGGAACAGCTTGTTGACTTGGCTGTTATTGAAAGAAGACATAATAAATTTTTATTAAAATTTTAAACTCAAAAAGAGAGGTGTATATTTTAGTCAATTTTATTGTTAAGTATGTTAAGTTGGTGAATATTACAATCAAATTTTTAGCCGTCCTAAACTGGAATAGGACAATTTTTTAGAATGCCTATGATTCCTAAAAGAATTAGCACAAATCCACTCTAGATCCTTTGACATCCTTTTTGAGACATCCATAAATTACATTTATTTCAAATTCACCTCATTTTTGATTTGAAATTTGGTTCTTGGATTTGACTATCCTGCAATTTCAGATTTGTTTGAAATATAAGAAATCTCAAATTGTACATTAGAATCCTGCATTTCTGATTCATGTATCCCACATTTGCTTGCTAGGTTTTGTCTTTTGTTAGTTGAGTTATCTGCTCAAGAGATTTGAAATCTGCCAATTTAAATAAATAAAAAAGAAAAATTAAATGGTTAATTTTATTTAATATTTTATTTTTCACTCAGCTGAGTTGCCTGCAAAAGTGATTCAAAATTTGGACCAAGGATTTGACAATCCTGCATTTTTATGTTTAGGGTCTGAATTTACAGTATAAAACTTTATGTTTTACATAATAAAAACTTCTCATTTTTGATATGTTGTATTTTTGACTTTTCTCTTCCATATTTTCTAATTTTTAAAATAAAATCTATATCTAAATATAATACTTTTGCATATTTCTCTTAACTTTTAATTTTTTTATTTAAAACTATAATAAATTAAAAAGCATACAACTATTTTTTAACTTTTAAATGCCAATAAAAACCATCTAAGATTCAATTTTTACATATTATGTTTTTTAAGTTGTTTTGTTTGTTTTTTACATACATTGCTTTATTTAAACCCTTTTACTTATTATTTTAGGACAAAAACACCTCTAAGCAGCCCAAAGGAACCAAGGGTCCTTCAAAGCCAGCCAAACCCACCAAAAAAAGCCTGTCTCATCAAAGAAGGCCACTCCAAAACCATCCCCAAAGCCCTCCCCTGAGCCCTCTCCTGAGAAGAGCCCTGCTCACTCCACTGGGGGAGAGGAATCTGATGGCTCCCTTACAGACCACAGTTTCTACAACTTGGCTTCAGATGAGGAGCCAACCAAGAAGCGGCGGCAAGGCAAAAAGACCCCACCCAAGGATAAGTCTCCCGCACATGAGGAGCACCACAATAAGCCCCCTTCTGCTTCCCCCCATCACCAAACTCCCCCTTTCAAGCTAATTTGGGGATGATTCAAAGCCCCACCCAATTACTTCCCTGGCTTCCGCCATGCTCCTGCTGGCCCCTGAGACCCTCTGTTGGCTCACAACATCTGCAATGTTGATGGCAAATTTAAGGTTACCTCTTCCTTGCCTAGATATTTTCCTATCATGAGTGTAAAGGGTGGGCCGGCCATGGTGGCCAATGGTTATATTTTCTCTTATAACAACACCAACCGGGGCTTTAAGAGCCGGCATTACACCTGCGAGGACCACTCCTGCCCAGTGCAGCTCAACACTGAGCGCTGGGACCTGGTCTAAACCATAAAGGGCAAGCATACCTGCATCATGCCCAACACTACCATCTCCCACCTTCTGAAGTGGTATCTGGTGCAGGTGATGCCCACCTCCAAAGATCTTTCTGCCACCCAGCTGGCTTTGCTTGCTTGCAAGTACCTGTCCCCTACCAACCTCAAGAGGGTCCCTACTCACACCCAGTTGGTCAAGTTCTTAAGTGATAGGCGTCAAGCCTCTAATCCCCTGGCCAAGAGCGCCACTAAAATTGAAGACCTGGTCCTCACAGATGCCCTCAAAAAAACTGAGGATGGTGAGATGTTCCTGCTCCATGACAATGGGCAGGATGTGGAGAATATGATTATAGCCTACGCCACAACCAAAACCTGGAGCAGCTCAATACTGCTACCACCTGGCTATGTGACAGCACATTTGCTACTTACCCCTCCCTATTCAAGCAGCTTTGGGTCCTGCATGGGCAGTTCAATGACCAGGTTATCCCCCTTGTGTTCTTTCTCCTTCCTGGTGCCAAGACTGAAGTCTACACCAGAGCCTTCAAGATTGTCCAGGATGCTTTGAGCTCCCTTACCACCAACCAGCTCCCCCCTCCCACCCGCACCACAAGGGCCAATCCCTCCTCCGCTGAGAAGGATGAGTCCACCCTAACCGCAGAGCAGCTAGCTCATGTGCGCTCACTTGGGCCAAAGGTAATCATAATGGACTTTGATCAAGCTCAGTTCAGAGCCTTTGAGGCCACCTTCAATGGAGAAGTACAGGACTACTTCTTCCAATTTAGGCAGGCCCTCATCAAGAATCTCAAGAGCAAGAAGGAGCTTTTTGAGAAGTATCTTAACAATAGTAAGGGGAAGTACCACTTTGCCTTGACTCAGTTGCTGCCTTGGCTTTTGTGCAGCCAGAGCATACTGGACTTGGCTTTGAGGCCCTCCTGGAGGACGCCTACATCAAGCTCACTCCACCATCTTCAACGGTTACTTGGATTACTTTGAGCGCCAATGGGTGGACAAGAAGGTGACTGCCCGGAGAGGAAAGAGAAGGCCCACTGCCCCTTGGAATTGCCAGGGCGCCTGCCTCAAGGGGGAGATGAAGACCAGCTTCAGCCTGGAAGTGTGGCACAAGCACCTGAAGGTGTAGTTTGGGCCAACCCCAAATACAACAAGTTCTTCTCTAAGCTGCAGGAGGAGCAAGCAAGAGCTGTCTCCAAGTTTTGCAACCTGGCCAACCGGGTGGCCCCCAAGAAGCAAAAGTCCAAGGAGCAGGACTACCAGGAGGAAGTTCTGAAGGTGGTGAAGAAAAAGTATAAGGTGGCAGAGATCAAGAAGTACCTCAAAGATGTTGCCACTGCTCTTGCTGGTGGCTTTAATTAGCACAATAAACCTTGCTTTGATTTGCCTATATATTTTTTACTTTTAAAATTTTAATTTTTTAATGTAATTATATATTACTAATCTTTTTAGGTATAAATGGTAAGTTTCAGATACAGTTTCAATGTGATTTTGTAAGAAATATCTTCTATTTTGTTAATTTATCTTTAAGACATGAGATTTTTTCAGTTATGCTTATATAAAGTATCATAAACTTAAATTAGATTTTTCTTATATTTTGTAGTTATTATGATATATAAAATATCTTTATTTTTGGTTAATTGGGATTTTATTTTTTATTCCCATAAAAAATAATTTTATAATAAAGAGTGTAATTTACATAGTAAACTGAAAAATAATTGCTTATATCTCCTTATTCTTATTACTTATGATAATTTTTTATTGCATTATTAAATTTTCTGGGATCATATCAATATAATAAAGTATTCTAAAATATTTTTTCATATTAAAAATGCTCAGGGTAAAGTGTTTTGTTAATTAAAAAAGTGTCAACATCCAGGAAATAACATTAAGTAAAACCGGGTTGTCACTTTACTATAATGTCAACATTAAAAGTGTGGACATGGCCACTGTTGACATTATTATTGTCAACATGGGCGCTGTTACCAAAGAACACACCAAGAAGAATTGGGACACATTTAAGCAAAACTTCCTGGTAAGATTTTTGTTGAAGGACACTGCACTTATGATCATACACCAAGTGAAGAATCTAACCCAAACTGTCAGGGATCCAGTCTTGGGCAGCCAGCCCGTTGTTTCCAGGGGTGACCCGGGCCAGGTTTTTTGCAGGCAATGCCCACCACAAGAGGGGAGCTAACTTTAAAAGATAGGAGGCAGACTTTCCCACCCAGGACCACAGGCCGGCAGCCGGGATTATAGTGACAATCACCCCTGTGAGGGTGATGTACACAATCCCAAACAGCTTGCCAGAATGGTCAGTTGGGAGGTCAGGTGAGGAAGCAGGCATAGGTTTTGGGGTCACGGGTGGTTCCATGGGCAGATTGTAAGCAGGGAGATAGTTGAATTTCCCTCTGAACAACTTGGGTGTTGAAAATATCCACAGGCCTTGTCTGTTGTATCTAATTGCAGATTGTATGTGGGCCAAAGGATCGAGTTCAAGTATCTTTTCTGGGGTGTAGTCCTTGTATTCAGATTTCAGAGGGTAGTTGGTAAAATGGACGGGTCCAAAGGGTACACCAGGAGTACAGAAAACTGCGGGCAGTGGGGCAGGCGGGCCAGGAGATCTGAAACTGAATTGGTAGATAGCAAATACAAAATAAGGCAATAGCTGTGTGAGCCAAAATAACATAACCTTTATTCAAAAATGGCAATAAGTTTAGAGCGCTGGGTCCTTTGGTCTATATAGTACCCCACCTCCAAACTTAACATTTTCCATGGGGGGTTCATCAGGGCATTGGGAAAGGCAGGGCTGGGGGAACTGGGTGATTGGGTCCAAAGGCAGCAAAATGGCACTTGGCCCAGGAGTTCTTTCATTGGTAAAGAATCTCAATTTGGCTACCTGATTATCTTGCTTTAGTGTTGTGGTCATGGGATTGGGCTGTGGGCCTGTGCCTCTTTCCTGGGTCAGCTCCTGATTGGCTGCTGGTGTAGACTTCAAGTTTATGAAGCTAATAGTTGCCAAATCAGTACCTCTATTAGGTGCTGTGATTAGTCTTCCATTTGGTGCAATAATTTCCTTGGTTTGGATTGTTTCACTGCATGGGCCAACATTCTTGGTATCAGCTTGTGGGGGCTCAATCCCAGAAAAGTTTGGGTGGGTGGTCCTGCGGTCCACAGGCCCGGCGGCCTGGGGGGTCCAGGGTTGGGGTTTGATTCCTGCTCCCGGGACTGGGTTTCTGGAGAGGAAGAATTGTCAATCCTGACACAGTCCCCCTTTTAAGGTGTCAAGTTGGTGGGCTTTAACTGGCGCTCATAGTGTGTCACTTATTAATTTAGGCTTAATTCTGAGCCTTTTATTAGTTGAATCTAAAGCCAATTATGTGGCAAGTGAATAGTGTCAAACAGGGGGGAGTTGAGTTTCTGTTTTTTATAAATTACATATGAATTCTATTAATAAATTGGACTTTATTTATGCGGCACCACTTAATATACAAACCCAGAATAAAAATAATGTAAAACAAGTGGGATAGTTGATTAATATGTAGACCACTAAATCCAGTTTAGTGGTGCTTGGGAGCTTAATCAACAACTATAGACACTAATAATAAAAATTATATAAGTGCATATGTGTTATATTAATAAAATTAAGATTTGGCTTAAAAAGTGTTGAACTGGCCACTTTTTCTTTTAGAGTGTCAATCACAGGTAATTTTAATTTTAATTAGTAAATTCACTTATAAATTACCCCTTAAATTGGTATTTTAGCTAACAGAATTATTAAATAGAGTCAACTTCCATGTTTTTAATCTTGGATTTTAGTTTTGAACCCCTGAATTACTAGTAAAAAATAGCTTAGATTGTTTAAGCCAAAAATACTAGTAAATTCACATACACAGTAGTCAACTGCCAGGGAGTCAATTTCACCACAGTTGCCCGTCACCCCCCAGTATCAGGAAATTGTAGTGCAACACCCAGAGATTTTTGAAGAGGCACTGCCAGGGCTACCACCTGAGAAACACATACAACACTCAATACAACTCAAGGAAGAAGTGCCTAAGGCATGGCCTATATACTAACTCACTCCCAACAAAGATGACACACTCTGAGCCTATCTCAAGGAGGCCTAGGAGAAAAGACTCATCCAACCTTCACAATTACCCTTTGGAGCTGTGGTGTTCTTTGTGGCAAAGAAGGCTGGTTCCCTTGGGATAGTTACTGACTACCATGCATTGAATGAAGTCACCATTAAGAATTGTTACCCTCTTATGCTTATCAATTATCTTTTTGATGCCTTGGGTGAAGCAACTGTCCTCTCAAAGATTGACCTGACTGCATGATATAAATAAATTTGTATCAAAGAAGAGGACATCCCCAAGACTGCTTTTCAAACCAAATACAGCTCATATAAGTGTATTATGCTCAATTTTGGAATAACAAATGCACCATCAACCTTTGTCACTTTCATGAATGAGGTTTTTGCACCCCATATTGGCAAGCACACATTAGTGTATTTGGACAATATCATTGTTTACAGTCCCTTTGTGGAACAACACTACAAGGACTTGGAAGCAGTATTTGCAACCCTGACACAACACAACTCACTTTCAAACCCATCCAAATGCCAATTTTACCGTGAACAACTCCCCTTTCTTGGACATGTGGTGTCAAAAGAGGGCATCAAAACAGATGCTCATAAAATCCAAGCTATATGCAAGCTGTTGCCACCTAAAGACAAGAGAAAGCTCTGAACTTTCCTCAGAATGATAGCCTATGTTTGATGTTTTATCCCAGACTGTAGCGTCCTTACCGCACTACTATATGCCACCACAGGCAACAAGTCAAAGTTTGTATGGACTCCCTATAAAGACCTTTGTTTCTGTTGCTTAAAGGATAAACTGACATATGCCTCATACTACAATACCCAAGCAGGAAAGGTGATTACCAGGTGGAGACTGACGCCTCAGACGCCTCCATTGGAGGAGTGCTACACATCAAGACAGAAACAGGCAATTACCTACCAGTGGCTTACAAGTTGTTCAAACTCACAGGCAGCAAGTGATGTTACCAAATCCACAATAAGGAGTTACTGGTGATTATACATTGCTTATTCAAATGACATTGTTATCTGGAACAGCAGGAATAATTCACTTCCCTAACCAATCACAAGTCCATTATATATTTCAAAAATACAAGTCAATCTATCCAGAAGACAAGCCTGTTGGATGGTGCTTCTAGAATAATTCAACATGAACATTTAATAAAAATCTGGGCCAGAACTGGTCATGGCTGACACCCTATTGCGCCTATATTTAATGGCTTCCAGAGGCAAAAAATGGCCTGGGTCCATACTAGCCCCTCCTGGTGCTTCAAACCAAAGACAAAGGCTTCCCTCCAGGCACCACAAATATTATCAGAGCTACTGTTGTCAAGAACAAACAATTGTTTACAGACATTTACAGAACACTGCATTGCAAAATGACCAATGAAGTGAACATTTCATACATTTCCACACATCAAAGAGCTGACATCATCTTTTGCTACCATCAATATTTAGGCCATAAAAAGAGCCAAAGTCTATACAATTTCCTGAAGCACAAAGCCTGGTGCTCAACTCTATATATGAATGTACATGAGGTTCTTGAGAAATGTGAAGTATGTGAAAATTTTTGCAAAAAGCAACACTCTCTCAAAATTGGTTCTATCCATCCAAACCCAAATGCCCTTTAAGGTTTGGGCCCTTGATATTTTAGGCCCAATGCCAGGAAAACATAATGATAAAAAATATGTCATTACAACCATTGGCTTTGCCACTTGCTGGCCGGTTGCGCAAGTGGTAAGGGCACACACTGGCAACAACGTATGGCACTTCATAGGCAAAGAAATTGTCAAGGGTCTGGATGTATGAGTATTCCAGCTATTGCCATCACACCTAGCATCCAGTCATTGTCTGATTTGGTGCCTTTTCAATATACCATTTGACATACCAGAAATGGCAACAAACCAATATCACATGACTGTCCAGGTATCCAGCGACTCAAACCCATCCAGCACATGATCAGCCCCTGGGTTTGGTCCAACTAATATCCCTGCCACAGCTAAATCTATATAAGCCTAAAGTATTATCCAATAAAATATACTTCTTATCTTCCTACTTTTATATTTGAAGCTTTCCCAAAAGGCGCTCCTTATCACTGGTAGCACTACAGTTTTTGACCACGCCACTGAAAGAGAAAATGACTGAACAGAACCTGCCACCTTCGCCCACATACTCAACCAGGCCACATCCCAAGATACCTGGAAAACGTACTTCTGCGCCCACAACATTGACAAAGATATACCTAGTGGATGCACTGTATTCAAAGGTCTGGTCATGCCCAAAGCATGTGCCAAGATAATTCAATACAGTCGCTCTCTTCAACCACAAACAAATGCACAACTACCTATCACAGGTGAAGTTACCAACACCAAGTACATTTTTATTGACAAGTTCTTTGGTAAAAACAAAGAAAATATCATCAACTGGCTAGACCACACAGCTGCTAAACTACGCGCCAGCCGCATATCTCATGAAAAATGGGTCCAGGAAGCCAGCAAGCGCCTATACAAGGCTGCAGCTAACTGGTTTGCCACCTGGGTTGGCTCACAAACTGATGACCAGCTTGACAACTGGGAAGAGTTCAAAGCTGACATCACCCACAATTTCTGCGTCACTGAATCTCTCCAAGACATTGCAATACAGCTCAGTGATCTTCCTCAGAAGACCACTATTACAACTTACGCCAACAAATATGAGGAAATACGCCGTAAAATTCAAAACCCAGCACAAGCTGACAACATACACACCAGAGCATCATTCATTAACAGAATGAAACCCTCTGTCACTGACCTCCTCCATCCAGAAGCAAATACCTCCATGTCCGCGCTCATTGCTGAAGCCAAGCATGCTGAAAAACGCGCCAACATGGAATATGCTGCACACAACGGCAACTGCTCCTCAAACAGCAATGGCAGAGAAAACGCCAATGGCAATAAACGCCAAAATACCAACCATAACAACGGCAACTCCAATTGTAACAATGGCAATTGTAGCCAAAGCGCAAACCGCTCCCATCCCAAGAAAGAGGACACTGCCAAAGTTAACAATGCTGAAGTAGCAACCCGCTACAAATCTGGCCCCACATTCTCTGATCTCAAAGGTCTCAAAACAGAGGAACAGGGAAAAGGAGAGGGGGAACAGGCTTAAGTGCCCCTGTCTCCCCCCAACTTGACAAGAAGAATTACCAAGGCACAAACTTTGCTGCTCGCATCCCACGTGTCCCGCAATCCTCCATTTTTATGAGCGTAAAAATTAAAGATCACTCACAACTTCTTGTCTATTCATGCACTTAAAAATCTCACACACATAAAATTCTATTTAACTCTGGTGCACAACACACTATGGTTAGCAAACCTTTTGTAACCAAGTACAAAATACCAGTTGTCAAATCCAACTTCAAATATGCCAAGATGGCAGACAAATCAAAAGTTCTACTCAAAGGCAAAACAACTCCCTTCAGAAATGACCTCCAAGGCATACAAACGTCCATCAAAGGACTTGTAATGAACAACATAAACTACAACATTGTAGCAAGCATGGAGTGGTTCACCCAAGTGAACCCCAGCGTGTGTTGGAAGACAAAAACCATGACAATAAAACACAATGGAGTCAATTTCAACATTCTCAAAGAACCCAACAACCTCATCCTAAGAGACACAGTATTTGTCTAAGTCATAAATCAAAATGACTCTCAACATCTAACCAAAGACAGTACCCTCCACATAATGAGGTACTCCAAATTTAATAACATATAAATACAAAAGATCCAATGCCCAGAACTTGCGGCACTCCTAAATGAATACACTCATGTATTCAAGGAAGAACTCACAGAGTTACCCCCCCCCAAACAAGAGGTCAAACATGGCATCAACTTATGCAAAACCATGCCCAAACCTGCACCCCTATACAGACTCTCCCCCATGGAGACCCAAACACTTAAAGCCCACATCAAGGACAATCTAGCCAAAGGATTCATTTTCTTGTCTGAATTCCCGTGGGGGCAGCAGTTTTCTTTGTAAAGATGAAAGAAGGATCCCTTTGCTTAGTTACTGACTAAAGAGCACTAAACGCAAGTACAGTAAAAAATAAATACCCACTTCCCCTCATAGAGGGACTATTTGCAAGACTCTCTGGAGCAAAAAATTTCTCAAAAATTGACCTCACATCTGGTTATAACAAAGTTGAAGTTAAAGAGAAAGACATACCAAAGACCGCGTTCTGCACAAAATTTGGGTTGTTTGAATGTAAAGTAATGAATTTTGGGATGACCAACGCTCCCGCAATGTTTGTTGCCAGGATGAACCAGGAGCTAAACAGACTCCCAAATACATTATGCTACCTCAACAACATCATCCTATTCTCAAAAACAAAAGAGGAACACCTCACACATGTCTGCAAGACACTAAATTGACTTGCAAAGCACAAAATCTATGCCAAGCCTAGTAAGTGCCAATTTATGGAAATGGAACTCCTGTTCTTGGGCCACATTGTCTCTGGCGGTGGCATCAAAGCAGATCCAGACAAAATAAAAGCCATAAATAACATGCAACACCCCACCTCCGTTAAACAAGTTAGATGCTTTCTCGGAATGGTAGCTTACCTAAAGAAATACATCAAAGTCTGCAGGAAACTAACTGCACCAATCAATGACTTAACTAAGGATAATGCCAAAAAGAAACTCATCTGGATACCAGAATGCAACAATAATTTCCAATTATTAAAGCAAGCTTTGATTGAAGCACCAATCTTGCAATACCCTAATAATAACAGGTGCTATGAGCTCAAGTCAGATGCCAGTGACACTTCCATTGGCGCAGTCCTGTGCATCTGCCAGCCAGGGCAGCAAGACTTCCTGCCAGTATGTTACAAAAGCAGAAAACTAACTAATACCGAGCAGAGATACCCAATACATGATAAGGAATTGCTAGCAATATACCACACATGCAAGAAATGGAGATGTTACTTAGAAGGACATTTAAACGTCCGAGTACTAACTGACCATAAATCCTTAATATATTTCAAAACTCAGAACACACTTGCACAGCGGCAAGCCAAATGGATGTACTTGCTGAAACAGCTCGATTTGGACATCCAATACAAAAAGGGGGCAGAGCTGGCACGGCTGATGCTCTCTCTAGACTATGTCAGCCTAGAGAGGATCACCCTGACCACCTGGACCCTGATTGGCCAACCCTATATAATACTGAGTATAAAACCAAAGGGAAAGACCCCTCAACACATTGGCTAACCCACAATACATTAGTAAGGAACAAAAAATATTTTCATGTATCAAATGACACTGTGTACTGAATCATTAACAAAAACATGTCCCGTACATCCTGCTTGCACAAAGAATAGGCACCATACTAAGACATCACTGCCTACTAGGACATACAAAGGCTAACAACCTATATCTCACATTAAAAGAGATAGTATGGTGGCCCAACCTCAAACAGGGTATAGTTGATGTACTGAAAAAGTACATAGTGTGAGAGAAATACGCCAGCACAAAGGCTCCTCAGCCAAAAGTCAACCCAGTACCAGACCTTGAACCATTTAAGGTTTGGGGACTGGTTGTAGTGGGCCCCTTCCCAGAAACAAAAACAAAATAACACTTCCTAATTGTAGCCATTGGCTTTGCTACACACTGGCCTATCTGCTGGGCAACAAAGTATCACAAAGCAGAAACAATAAACCAATTCATTAACAAAGCAATCATAGCTGACTACAGTACTCCAGACTACATCATAACCAATGGAGCAACTGAGTTATCAGGTCACGTAGTAAATAACAACTTGAAATCTAAAAACATTAAACACTCCACAACCTCTCCATACAGGCCACAGGCCAACGGTAGAGTGGAACGCCTAAACGGCAGCCTTATCAGGACCCTAGAGAGAATAATGGATGGCAAAGCCAAAGACACATGGCTACTATACGTGAAACATGCATTATTAGTATCCCGGGTTTGTACCAATCAAGGGACAGACTATTCACCATTTGAGCTAACCTACGGATACAAACCAGAAGTAATCACCCGCAACAAACAGCCCTACATAAAGATCCCCCCGGGGAAATCTCCCATAGTAGAGCAAGCACCAAACCTACAACACATCTGCCTCAAAGCTAAAATAGCTGAAATGAAGAGGCTCAAGACACAAAAGGTAACCTTCACAGAGGAACCACTTCCCATCAACTCCCCTGTCTGGATTCTAGCTGGCAACAGAAAGAAACTAGACTCAGCACACCAGGGACCAGGAAGAATCATCAGATACCGACCAGACAGGAACACCTACCTGGTTAAGTTTCAGGGTGCCAAAGAGCCCATCACCAAAAAGTACCACAGATCTTTCCTCCGCCCTAGCAAAGGAGAACACTTGACCCAGTTGGTGCCCACTAGTAAACAACTCCAGGAATATCAGGCGACAGCAGTCAAGACAAATCCCCCTCCTGATGTACCCAAGTAACCCCTTAAGGGAGGGGTGTGTTGAGGGTCTGGATGTACGAGTATTCTGGCTATTGCCATCACATCTAACATCCAGTCATTGCCCAATTTGGTGCCTTTCCAATATACCATTTGACATACCGGAAATGGCAACAAACTAATATCACATGACTGTCCAGGTATCCAGCAACTTGAACCCATCCAGCACATGACCAGCCCCTGGGTTTGATCCAACTAAAATCCCTGCCACAGCTAAAGCTATATAAGTCTAAAGTATTATCCAATAAAATATACTTCTTCTCTTCCTACTTTTATATTTGAAGCTTCCCAAAAGGCGCTCCTTATCAAAATCATTAGCAAATTTGGAAAGCCAGAGCTTCTAATCATCAATGGAGGCAAAGAGTTGACCTCTAAAGACACCAATGTATACCTTGCAAAGAACGGTGTCCAGCACACAGTGATAACACCTTACCACCCTCAGACCAATAACAGAGTAGAGCAGCTGAACGGGAGCCTTGTACAATCCCTTGCCAAACTCACCGCTGGGAGACCTAAGGAGTGGCACAAAAATTTTGCAGCTGCACTTCTTGTGTGTTGTACTCAGGTGAACAGATCCACTGGAAAGTGTCCCTTTGAAATTGTCTATTAAATATAACCAAACATTTTTCAAGCCCTTACTGGGCCCAAGTTGGAAATACCTGACAAAATACCGTTTTGTTCCAATCCCAAAATAATCCATGCCAACATTGACCAAAATGAAAGAGAAGAGAAACATTATCAAAATATGTTTGTCCCCATCAAAGCAAGGCACAAAGTTGGCAAAAAAGTATGGGTGATTAACACAGATAAGATTAAACTGCAGCCTGAGAAAATGGGCCCCACCATTGTGTTGAAGGTAAACAACAACAACACTTACCTAGTACAAGGATTAGGCAAGCATAAGCAATACAAGGCTCTACACCATGACCAGCTGCAACCCTGAAAGGCCTGCCAAAAACAATGTGAGACTGTCCTTCCCGCAACCAAGCAACAGCTGGTGCAGTATGGCGCCTGAGCTCCTGACAATCTCCCAGATGGCTTCCCCCAGATGAGGACAACCTTCAGCTGGGGGGTGTTGAAACATCAGGGTTGACCCACCAACAAGGTTATGACTAAGCGGGTTTGTGACCCACAACCCAACTTTCCAGTGACCTGAAGCCAAACAAGGAAGTTGACTCAATTTCCAAATCCAACAACATGAACAGATGGTGATTCCTCCTACAGTGGATACCTCAATTTGGTGTATTGACTCATTACCAGGATTAAGCCACCCCCTTCACCACCCAACCAATTGATCATCACAATCATGTTCCTACTATCCACAATTTACTCATACTATATAATAGTTATCTCTCAATAAAGAACATTATCTAGTTTATAAATATTTTCCCCTTGTAACTCTGCTAAAGCAGCACAGTTATAACAGAGCCAAAACTATGAACCTTGATCCAGATGTAGGAAGAAATGTCTCATTGCCTCAGGGCTGTGGGCCCTTTCAGACTTGTTACTTCTTATAACTACAATAAATCCTTCCAGGACACAGATTGCACCAAATTCACAGGTTCTCCTGTAATTTCTTAAAGTTAGAATGCTTGGTATATTATTTTGGTGGATAATAAAATGCTACAGTCTGTGGAGTTCTGGCAGCTGCTTTATAAAAAAGCAGCCATCAGTTTCCTTCCCGCACCACTGGTGGTGGATATGTTTTTTGAGCTTTTTTAAATTGATAAATATATTGTTTTTTACTTTTAAATGTATATAATTGAATTATAATTTAAAAATTAAATTTTTATTGAAAAATATATGTTCTTTCTTCCTCTCCTGCAGGAAGGAAGCCTTCCTTACCTTGCTATTCTTTTGAAAGTTTTGGGTTCTCCTAAGTTAAGGGAATATGAAATTAAAAAATGTGACAGCAAATTGTAACAATTGTGGTTAATAACGTAATTGTTGCACTTTGCATTTACTGCAGCCCTATTTTTGATCCCTTAAATGGACAAGAAGTGGTTGAAAGAATACATTTGATAGATTGAGAATACCCATGGTAGATTTTTGTATAATAGTTTTCAAAGCTATGGCGCTAAGCAAAATTAACTCAGATGTGACTGAAATCAACTCATCTGAAATTGGAATGAACTCAGATGTAAACAAAATAGAGGTGAACCTGAATCTGTTGTTAATCAATATAAATTTATTGGGTTCAATTTTGCTTACATATGAGTTGATTTCATTTAGTGCTATAGCCTTGAAAACTACTGTAGCTCATCAGCTGAGATGGCTGATCAAAGTATTCTGGCATTAGTATACACTCGCATGTCTTATAAACTTATGTCTTGTCTATTTCTATATATCATATTAATCAACTGTTCAGTTGTGGCAATAACTTATGAAATTCTGTTGAAAATAGGGCTTTGAGAATTCAACATCAGGATTATTTCATAACAACACTCTGCACAGATATTATGCTATTGTCAAGTATACACTTCTGGGAAGTATAATAAATGGAATAAAGGGGAAAATTAAGAAGAGAATGATACTTTATTAATATGAGTTTAGATTGTTATATAGTATCATAGGGAGCCATATACTGTCTATGTACGCCATGGGGCTTATCCAAGTAATGTTCCATTTAGGGTTCAAAGGGTTTGCTCCCCGTATTAGATGGGTGATTGATAAGAGTGCCACCAACTTAATGATTAGTTGGGGAATTACTTCCCCAAGAGAGAGTAATCATAGATGTTGCGACACTATAGGTAATCAATGAATTTTTTACAGATGTTTTAATTTAGCAATAGGCTTAAGAATTCACAAGAGCTCCTGGTGTTTTTGTCAGACTGACTAAAAAGTGTATTCTGGATTAGCATTCATATTAAATGTGTGAAAGAATGAGAGCTCTTCACTCATGCAAAAAAAGTTACTCCTCGACTTTTAACTCCAGGGTCCGCATATGATAGTAAAGGCAAGATCCAATAAGTATTAGGAATAACCCGACCCAGCTCTAAAAATTAGGCAAGCAAAAGCAGCAGTCTTACCAATGGAGAGACACGTTCTTTGAATAGGACAGATGCCAGGAAATACTGGACTGCCATCTTTGAAGATTTATCAGCTCGATGTGCACATTGAAGTTACCTTTGTTATCCCCGAAAGCGCACAAGTAAAATGCGAAGCCACTTTTGATTGAAGGAATGTGGACACATTTATCAGGAGTCCCCAGAGCCCCGTCAGAAGCATAATCAACCAGAAATTAAATTCTCCGAGGAACCACCTGTACGCAATCTTGTTTAGCTCCCCAGTGAGGAATAGCAGCGGAGTCCCCAAAAGCACAGCGATGGATGTATTATAATGCAGAAGCACCCTGCAGCAGATAAGAAAATGTCTTCGTTACACTTTACCATTCGTTATAGCTTACAACGGAGAGAAACTTCTTTGAGTAGATGTTATAGAGACACGCAAAAGCACTGGACAGAATGCCAGTGATCAGAGCAGTGAGAGAGAACTTTATTTCACCAACAGAGCCAATGACTACCCCCAAAACAATAAGTAGAGATGCCAGAGCAGCCTTAAGAGGTGTTTGTTGCTTCAAAATAACCAAAGAAAGGAAAATGTTGAAAGGAAGCGTCAGAGAACGAGAGATCTACCAAGCATTTACAATTAGCCATCTGTTTCGTTCAAAGCACCATCCAATGTTTAGATATTCATAATTTGTGCTAAAGATCACATAAACTTGTAGCTATAGATTTCAATGTTATATCCTTCCATCTACAATACCAGAAGACTCAATGATACAGCATGCTCTTAGAATATCAATTAAATGCCATTGAACTTCAGCGACAAGAGTATTTAACGTACACTAGCATGTCAAAAATTTACCAAAGCTATTGCAGCGAAACCTCCACTTAAAAATAGCTTCAGAGCCTTTTTGATTTGCAGACAAAGGTAATCACTTCAGAGTCCAGCCCATTTCTTTAAAAATCTCGTGAGATTTGGAGACTTGAAGCTTAAATAAAATGCAAATTGCTATATCATTCCTTTACACTAAGAAATAAACTGCACAGGAAAAAATTAAGTTTGGATAATATCATAATAGTAAAACAACTACACATTATCAAAATTTAGACTGAATTAAACTAAATACGATATTTAGTTTGAAAAAATAATATTAACTTTGCAGAAAACTCTCATATCTTAACACTTCAAGCCAAACCCCTTGATTTCATATATGGTCTATAAGAAGCACATTGAGCTTCAAAAAGAATAAAAAACACAACTAGCTAGCAAAAATGAAGATAAATCAATTTCTCTAAAGAGCCTATGGGAACAACTTTAAAGATAATTGAATGGGCTGCTTAACTGAGGTCAACGCAGCGTAAAAACTATTTTAGGAATATTAACTGTAAAGAGTAGAATCGGTTGACTTTCTTGTTACTTACCTGATAGAAGGTCACTTGAGCACTTGCGAGGCATACGTTGTTCAGGGAAAGCATGGCTAGATATAAAAGTGCTACCGGGTAGGTCTTTTTAGCTACCTTGAGGTCAAAAATAAATGGAGGGGGAAGATTTTTTCACTATGAGGTAGGGGAGCTTGCTGATTTCACCAAGCAATACCAGTATGACTAAAGCACATATCAGCTGGAACCAAGTCAAGAACAATGGGTATGGAAAGGGGTAGACATTATCAATGAAAATACGTTTGTTAAAGAAGACAAGGTTTATAGAAGCAACCCAGTAAAATGAGATAACTAGAAACACTAGTGTCAGACTCCGGAGCTTAGACCCTGTAGTTCTTACACCCGAGTGGGAATCGAATCTATACCAGCTTTCCTCTTGAGCTGGCAATTCAAGATTAGATGAGGTTTCAGGAGAAAAGGAATCATGAGGATCTGCTAAATAGGGAATTTCAATGCTTGTCCTAGATTGGGAGGAATCCGTAGCAGACACTCTCTTGTACGCTGAGCTCCTTGTGGGGAAGTCAGATGCACCTGTAGCGACATCAAGTCCTATATTATTGTAATTTATACCAATATCAGGATTCATTATATAAATATTATTGGTGCTGTAGAGTTAAGGAAATATTCTAATTGTACTGCGCTAAACAAGATATACAGATGGTAAAGCTCATACAGCAAGATTCCATATATATTCTCGGAATTACAAGGTGGTAGGACTGGCTGTTTTGCTATAACTGGAGCCAAAAGAATAGACTGGGACCAATACTTGGCATAAATACCTGACCCAGCAGCTTGGTAGCTAAATGGTTGCTTTTCGTCAACTACTACAGCTTGGATACTGTAACGCTTTTAGGCGTAAGCGTTAAAATAGAACTAAGTCGAGTGGATCTAGTGGGTCAATCGATTGGTGATAAAGTTAAGCACAATTTAAATGGGAACTGTCTTTATTGGGGAAAGCGGGAAAGGTTTATATACCTTATTGAAAGTGGAGGTGAAACAACATACCTGGTTCTAATTCATTGCATTGCTGCAGATGTGGGGTGGGTTGGGGACAGCTTTGAGAAGGGGGATTCCAGAACTGCATATGGGGGAACCAAGGTGCATCAAAGTGCATGGTCTGTTCTGGGGCAAAAATCATAAGTGGATGGGGCTGACAGGGCTTTGAGGTCGTCTAAATTTAGAGTTGAAAATACTGAAGTTCAGTTAACATAGTGTTAACCGATTACTTTCACCACATTCCCCTACTTAAACAAAGCCACAGTATTCTTTAAGTCTGGTGCCATTCACCATATTAGGGAGGTGATTTCCATCCATGTCCTTAAGGAAGTAGTTGTAGTTAGGGGCTATACTAGCAATTTGGAATGGTCCTGACCACTTCTGCATGAACTTCTTGGACTTGGAGTTTTGAAGAGAGCTCTTAAACAACAAAACATACTGGTCAACCTTGAACTTGGGTAGTTTGTACTGGGTATGATCTCTTGCTTGCATCTGGCGGGCTTTGGCTACTAGATTTTCCTGATTGGTCTCACGTTTGTTCTGCATCATTTGGGTTCGGTTGGTAGATTCCACTTTGGTATAACTACGGGGGAGGTTCAAATCAACACCATATAGTACTTCAAAAGGAATCATTTTGGTGGAAGAATGGACTTTGGATCAATAGTTCCATAAGGCTCCTGGGAGTTTCTCGTCCCAACTAGTTGGGTATCCCATACAAGTCTTTTCCAGGGTTTCAACCAGTGTCTTGTTAAATTGTTCAGTAAGGCCGTTACATCTAGGGTTGTATGCGGTGGCCAAGCGATGATTTGTAGACACATGGAATATCAAGTCTCGGATAAATTGGTTTTTAAAGTGGCTTCCCTGATTGGTCAATATCTGGGAAGGAGGTCTGTAGGTTGTAAAGATATCCTCGTACAGGAGGTAGCCGTCTCTTTGGCTGTGGCTGCTTTAACCGCTTTGCATACCAGCCATTTGGTGAAGTATTCAGCGGCTACCAGGAGGTACTGGTTTCCTTGACTGGTCTTAGGAAGGGGGCCTACAAAATTAAGCCCCCATAGTTCAAATAGTCCTTCAACTACAATTGGGTTGATTGGCTTTTTTGATCCTTGAGTTCGATCATAAAAGGTACAGGCTTCACACTGCTGGATGTGCTCTATGACTTCCTTGTATAGCCCTGGCCACCAGTATAGGATACTTGCTCTGGCCATGGTTGCTTGCTGGCCAAAATGTCCTGCTCTGTCGTGGGCTTCTTGGAGTGCTTTCTTGCGCTGGTCCAGTCTTGGGATTTCTCGTAACTGAGTTTTCTGCTTTAGAAAGAGCTTTTCTTCAATAACTGTGAAGTGTGAGCAGTAAACTAGGAACTCCTTGGCATTCTTTGCTTGGGGGAGGATTCCGTGTTCTAGTGCTCTGTAGAATGCTTCCAACTTAGGCTCATAGGGAGTTACTTGGATGTTCAACAGGGAGAATTGTCTGGAGAGTCTGTCTGCCACTTGGTTGAGCTTTCCTGGAATGTGTTTCAACTCAAAATTGTATTCCATTAATTTGATCAGCCATCCAGTACGTCTTCCAGAAGGGTTCAAATTGTTCAAGATGTACTTAACTGCCACATTGTCTGTATGGATAGTGAATTTGTGTCCCAATACATAGTATCTGAATTTTTGGAGAGCATGTAATACTGCGAGGACTTCTTTTTTGTATATACAGTAGTTCAATTTGTGCTCAGTGAGTTTCTTTGACATGTATTCAATGGGTTTCATCTTGTCCTCAAATTCCTGTTGGAGTACTGCTCCCACTGCAATGTCACATGTGTCCGTGAAGATGTGAAATGGAATGTTGAAGTCAGGGTATGCCAATACTTTATTGCTTGAGAGGGCATCTTTAAGTGTCTGGAAGGCTTGGTCTTGATCTCTGGTCCATAAGAAATCAGCTTTGGCTTTGGTAACATCAAACAGGGGTGCAGCCAATCTATCATAGTTCTCTATGAAGTCATGGTAATAGCCTACGGTCCCAAGGAAAGATTGGACTGCTGTGACTGACATTGGCTTGGGCCAATCCATTACCACCTTTACTTTGGAGGGGTCAGGCCGTCTCCTGTGACAGTCAATTATGTGGCCTAATAGGTGAAGCTCCTGTACTGCAAGGATAGTTTTATCTGCATTAATACCAAGGTTTGCAGTGCGGATGCGAGAGAAAACTTCATGTAGGTGAGTCAAGTGTTCCTCAAATGTCCGGCTATACACTGTAATATTGTCCAGATAGACTGACACAAACTTGTTCAAAGTACCATGAAAGATGTTATTCATAGTGTTTTGAAATGTACAGGGGGCTCTGGTGAGTCCAAAGGGCATTTGGGTGAACTTAAATTGGCCAAATTTGGTGACAAAGGCTGTCTTTTCCTGGGACTTTGGGCACATTGCAATCTGGTAATATCTAGAAAAAAGGTCAATGTTGCTAAACCATCTGGCGCCCAAAAACTGGGTGAGGATATCCACAATGCGAGGTAAGGGGTACTTTCCAGTGATTGTCACTTGATTTAACGGAATGTAGTTCACACATAAACGGATTTTACCATTCTTTTTTGGGACCAACACAATAGGGGATGCCCAGGGGGACTGACTTGGAACAATTAGTCCAATCTTGAGTATTCTTTTGAGTTTCTTCTTGACAAATTCCTCCTGAGATTTAGGGAGTCTGTACGGAGGGCGGGAGATTGGAGCGGCATCTCCAGTGATGATGACATGTGGGGTTGCGTGAGCCAGAGGAAGTTGGTCTTGGTCTTTTACCAGTTGATCTTCAAACTCACATACCAAATTATATAGGGTGTCTGCCTGATCCACAGTGAGATTTGAGTCAAAATCCAACATATCTAACAACTCTTGGCATAGGAAGGACAAACTGACAGGGTCCAAATCCAAGTATGGATCAAGGTGAGAGGTGGGATCAGTATACAATATGGGGAGGGGCATCAAGTTTCTATCCTTACGCATTGTCCAATGATTGTTTTCATAATCTGTATTGATCATGAAGTCCTTGAGAGTCTTTCGGCCAATGAGGAGGTTATATTGGTTGTGTGCAAATACCACCGCATCAATTTGCTGGGAGACACTGTGAATGCAGAGCTCTAGTCCACGAACAATACCTTCACAGGGAATATTACAGCCATCGGCCAACATGAACTGGGAATCACATGCCGCAATGTCTGTATTTCCAATATGGTCAAGGAAATCCTTTGAGATGATGTTTGCATATGAACCGCCATCAAGGATGACTGATGTGGAGTGTCCATCTACCATTGCAATTGTACAAGGTGCATCTGTTTCTGCCAACATAGAGGGGAACATTCTTCTAGGCCTGGTACCAAGAACTGCGTTTTGGAGGGCTTGGCGAAACTGGGGGCTAACCTTGCAGAATTCTGCCCATGAGACTTGGATGTTGGTATTTTCCAACAATCTCATTGCTTGAGCAGATAACTTCTGAGCCTCTGCCTTTGTCACTGGAACCCCAGGGAGTCAAATAGTTGGTAGGCTCTTGGGTGGTTGTGGGGAATCATAGGCAGGCTTATCCTTTGGGTGGGGGTTATCATCCGTGTCCATAGGGGAGTTGATAAAACTTATGTGTTCAACCAAAGGTCCTGTTTCCATATCAGGCTGCTCTGGGGGAGGAGTACAAGGTTGCTGGGGGTACTCAACTGGTGTTAAGAGGATACCATCTGGAAGGGGACTCTGATTGGAGGGCGGACATACAGATTCAGGTACAGTCTCAACGCTTACATTGGGTGACACCATCTGGATAGGTTCTGATTTCTGAGGAGTATCCTCCTTCTGGTCAAAACTATTGTCTTCAAATTTAGCATCCAGTAACTGCTCCTGGGAAATCAGATCTTCAACTGGTACAGGCATAGATTCAGGGTCAGACTGAAGGCTTGGGAGCTTAGTCATGGCTTCATCCAGTTGTTCACTGATTTTATTTTCAATGGCTATGCACTGATCTTCACCTAACTCTTAAGAGAGATTTGCCAGCTTATCCATAAGCTGTTGGATGGCATCTTCAAAAGTCTTTAGGTGGGCTCTCATGCCAGCTTTGTCCTCAGGAAATGGAGCATCTTCTCTTTGCACACCTTTTTTAGTCATTCAAACTGGGCTAGGGGCTCTAGTAGGTGTTGGCTCCTAGATACGAGTGCACTTTGGGTCTAACGGTGTACAAGAGCTCAACATCCTCTTGGCCTTTTTGATGATGGGTGATACTAGTTGAGGGTGCTTGTTTGTGCTCTGTACTGGAGGTGTAGCATTACGCTTTTCTACTGCCATCAATTCCACAAACATAGAGTCCGCTATCTTTGGCTTGATATGTGCAAGGTGTGCAGGACATTTGTTGCTGGTGTGGTCCTTTTCCACGCCGCAATACCCACACTGTTTGACTGGGCAGTTTGCTGCAATGTGGCCAAGCTTCTGACAGTTGTAACATGTAAGGGGGGCGGCCCAAAGTGTGTTGCACCAAGAAGGATTTAAGGACTGCAATTTCCTCCAAAAGTGAAGAGGATTCAACTTTAACCTCCTTGATGGGCTTCTTTTTACAGAACAGATTCCATTCTGACTTTTCCCGTTCATTTTCATCAGGCTCATCTTCTACACAGTTCTGTTACTGTGTGAGAATGCAATCATAGGCGTCTTCAAGATTTTCAGGGCCCTCTTGACGAAGGAAACGTGCATAGATGGCCGGAAGGGCGTCCTGGAGGAATGGAATTCCATAATATTTATCAAAACAGGAGGTGGCTGCCTCGGCTTTGGCGTCATTTAGGTCCTCATTCTGCTCGTCCAATGTACGCTTAACCAGTCTGTGAAAAGCTGTGATAAATTCAGGGAAACTGTTATGCAAGCTAAGCTTAATGGAACGTAACTGGGTGAGAGGCTTGGCTTCACAAGGTACAAATTGTTTGATGGCCGCTTTACGCCAGTCCTCCCAGTCTTTGTATGACAAGTCATCATGCCACTTGGCAGCCTCACCATCCAAGAATTGGGACACTGTTAACAGCTTTTCATTGTCAGGGACTCTGAAGAGGTTGCTGTGGTTTTTGAATTTGTGAAGCCAGAGTTTAAAATCACCCTTGGCGTAGTGAGGGAGTTGCTGTGCCGCCATGTAGCAGGCAATTAACAGGGGCAATACCATATCTGTGTTTTGTGGAGTGTCTACTACACTGGTTGCAGGAGGGCAAGACGGGATGGGTGATGGTTTTGAAGATGGGGAAACTGGATTCTGGCTGGAGGACATACTATCTATCTATCTATCTATCTATCTAAACTTTCTTAATAACTGACTAGGAGGAGGACACTTACAATAGTTGCAGTGTACGCGGCTGGGTCACAAGTGCTTTTGTTGTTTGTTTTGGTTTGGGCAGAATCACCATGTAACGCTTTTAGGCGTAAGCGTTAAAATAGAACTAAGTTGAGTGGATCTGGTGGGTCAATTGATTGGTGATAAAGTTAAGCACAATTTAAAAGGGAACTGTCTTTATTGGGGAAAGCAGGAAAGGGTTATATACCTTATTGAAAGTGGAGGTGAAACAACATACCTGGTTCTAATTCATTGCATTGCTGCAGATGTGGGGTGGGTTGGGGACAGCTTTGAGAAGGGGGATTCCAGAACTGCATATGGGGGAACCAAGGTGAATCAAAGTGCATGGTCTGTTCTGGGGCAAAAATCATAAGTGGATGGGGCTGACAGGGCTTTGAGGTCGTCTAAATTTAGAGTTGAAAATACTGAAGTTCAGTTAACATAGCGTTAACTGATTACTTTCACCACAATACAAATTAAGCTTGCATCTAATTTTAGAATCCAGTGAAAGCAAATGTGCATTAGATTTAAAATTATTGTTCCCTTTTTAAAAAATCATGTAATTCAGTTCCTAAACCAAGTATTATTGCTAACTTATCCACAGGCAGATGCTTGCCTGAGCTGCTGATTTAGAATGGCTATCCACAACGTTTTCTCTTTAAAAGGCTTGCATATTTTTATTCTTGCCAGTAGAATCAACTATTAAAAGCATACAGGTCAAAACCAGATATGAGATTATGATTAAATGGTAGCAAGCCCAAATCCAATTCATTAATACTGAATATTAGATTTAAAGCTACCACTGAAAAGCCACCTTCAAAAGTCCAATAACAAAAATACAGGGTTGAAAACTTTGAATTGTGAAGTTTACTTAATAAAATCAAAGCAATGTGTCTGGACACCTTTTTTATGGCTTTATCAGGATTTCTGAATATTAGGATTGATGGGCTGCCCTTTATTCCAGTATATCCATATTAATAATGATAACATGGCTCTGCCAGGCCAGCAACAGCTATTTTAGAGCCACCCTGGGAGGGCTATTCAGACTTGCAATATTTTATAATAAGAACACTTGACTTGATCTTAAAATAGGATCATTTCAATACTCAAGATAGCCAGATAAGTGTCATGAATGACATTTCTCCCAAAAGAAGTGATAAACTCCAACTAGGAGGATTGAACTCAGGATCAGGCTCTGATGGGTTTGGGGATCCTGCAGACCCTTGGGCTGGCCGCCCGTGTTTTTCACGGCTAGTTGATGAGAGAGCTGGAACAGGCAGCAATTTGAATCTGATTAATCAAAGGAATTTTCAGGCCTGCCTGGCCACAAATTTGCAGAGTGCAGAAGAGCTTCTTAGGCTGGTGATTAATTCAGACCAATCTAGATTGCCAGAAGCGCTGAACCAACATGATGTCGCACCTGTCATAGCTGACAGGCCATCTGAAAAGGGGATTGCTGCTCATCATGAAAAGTCAAAGTCCAAAGTGATTTCAGATGATTGGCTGAAAGCTTGGGCCGCCTGGCCATGTGGGCTCCAGCCAGGCAGTGATCCAGAAGTTACTCCAAAAGATGTACAATTTATGGAGCAAAGGTTGGCCTGGCTTATAGTTTCTGAAGGTCTCTTGATCCAGGATGACATGAACGCCAGTATCAATGATGAAGTCATGAAGATGTTATCTTTGGACCATCAGATAGAGGTCATTTCAACAGAAAAAATGATGGGCCAGAAGGTTCAGAATGGGTCCGGAACTCTCAGGCCAGAAGAAACTGAGCAACTCAGCTATCAGGTGATTGTTTAATCTGAACTTAGCATTTTGATTGATATTTAAACTCTGTGAAGTCTTGTTAAAATGGTATTGACATTCTGAAATAAATAAGATTATGGGACCTTGGTTCTACAATTTTATTTCTTATTTAATCTTGGTTATTCTCCACTTCACTACTGTTCTAACAAAAAATTCCAGCCTGACAGCCCACACTTGTAAGAAAGTCCCCAAAACCTGGCCTGCATTTTATTGTCTTCCTGGAGCGCCCTTTGGCCCGCTGCATTTCTCTGAATACCCACTTAAGCCAGAATACAAGTAGTGTACCTTGGACAATATCCTCTGCTCTGACCGCCTGGACCAACAGAGAACTCCACAAACAGTCTTTAACAAAGTAGCCTGATAAAAGCACCCAGTCATCATATTCTGTGATAAGTACAACTATTTGCCTGTCTATCAGACAGATATGAAAGCACCTTTAACACCCAAACCTGGCCGCCTACCCCTAGCCCAGATCTGTCTCCTCTCACATCCAGTCAATATGCAGGCATAGCCTACATTACCTTGGCTGGGTTAGTTGACACCATGGTACCCTCCACTGGGCTTTGGGAATTGGTAGACCAATCAGCATCTTATCTCATCAAGTTAGCACCCCTCCTATGGTGGGCTCTTCCCTCCTCCCAACAGAGTAAGTTGACAGCTGAGGCCAACAGAACCTCCACTGGGATGTGGTATCCTGACAGTAAGATGGATCAATTCTCATTGGTTGACCCATAAGATATTGGATGGGGACCCAGAAAATTCCTTCTAATAATAGATACTAGGTGCACCACTACCCATTCAATACCCCCATAAAACAAAGTCCCAGAGAAATCTGACAATTGAAGAGCAGGGATTCAGGTATTGCTTGTCCATTTCTCTGAAGGTAGAATGAAGCACTACCTGATCAATGTCATTTATAAGGAAATAAAATCCTACAAGATACTGCAGACCAAAGAAGAGATCTTCTAAGAACTATTATACCACACCACTAAAGTGCATGGATGTCTAACTCTGGGGACTAAAACATGGTAGCCTTGGAAACAGATACAGTAGTTTTCAAAGCTATGGCATTAAGAAAAAATACCTCAGATTTAAAATAAATGGACTCAGATTTAAGAAAACTCTAGGTCAGGAAAGATTTATAAATCAAAATAGTTTAAGCATTTTTGGTGAACTGGCAAAATGTAAAACAAGAAACAAAATTTCACTAGCCCATTTTACAAAATTATATCAAACATCAAGTGGTGTAGTTCAAACCACAAACAAAATGAACTGACACAACAAGTGAAATGGATAGATGCTGTCCTGGAGTATATTATAATCCAATCAGGATTCATATGAGGCACCAACAGAAGGACAAAAATGAAACAAAATTTGAGCAATCTAGAAGCAAGATTCCACAAGTACGAAACAAAATGAACTCACACAGTATGTGAAGTATGGACAGCCTAAAATAGAAAAACAACAGTTTAAAAGCCAATCAACAGCTATCCAATTTAGGAACAGATGCATCTTATTCATTTTCAAAGCTCTTTATTTGTATATAGTAGTTTCAAGAACTTTCCAAATATGGACTCAAGATTACAATAAAAATAAATCATTAATTTTTAAAATTTCTACTTTTAGTGATTTTATCCTAGGTTTTTTTAAAATGGTTTTTACTAGCAATATCTTTGACGGCGCCAGCAGCCAAGCCAGCTTCAATGGAGGTGAGGCTCAGAACGTGGAGGCACCTGTTTACACCCAAGCCTTTGAGGCGGGTAACAAGGAAGCTGACCTGTTACTGACCCCCAACCCATATGGCTTTGACTTGTTCAGTAGTCACATAGTGTCTAGCTTTGCCCCTGCTCCTGTACCCACCCCCAAACAAGGTGATGACCAATCAGCCAATCATAATGGCAACCCTGGTTTGGAACAACTGCTATCAAATAGTCAACTTGCTTCCCCCTCAGCCAATCAGGCTACAGCGCCTGTGACCCAGCGCCCTAAGTGCCAAATATTACTTCCCAAATTCTCCAGGAAATTGTGGCACTGAACCAGTTTGGCCTGACCTGGGAGAAAATTGCCACCCAATTGAAATTCACCCAAGCCACTGTCATCAGATATTCAACAGCTTAATGAAAAGGGGGATGGAATTGGGAAATCTAAGAAGCAGAAGAAGGCCCCTGAGTCCCAGATCAACAAAGTATATCCAATTATGCTTGATATCCTTCAGCAAAACCCCAAACTTGCCCTGAACCAGGTCCAGAAACAACTGAAATATCATGGTATATGGGCTTTCAAGTATTTGGTGCAGCTCAGGATGCTGTCACAGTAGTTTCCATAATACCAGGTATTATTCATACTAACTAGAAAGCCAAGAAATTGGGGGGAAACAGTTAACCAAGTTGACTGAGTTGACAGATTTAAATCAAACTGCTGATCAAAAAAAGGTTACTGCTGCTCCAGTTTTTCAGCATAATCTAATTACCAAGGGTAGATTGACACTGATAAATAGAAATAATCTGAGGTTCACCCAATACAACCTTATTTATCAGAATGGTCATCAAAAATTAATCACACAAGAGTTTTTTGCATGCTGGACAAGGTACTCTTGGAATGAGACAGAATAGGAGTCATGGATTCAGGTGGTACTGATTAGTCCATAATTTTGGTACATATTAGGAAATTTTACTCTTTTAACTCTTAAGAGTTGATTCCTTCCTAAAAATTATACTCAATAAACTTAAAATATCTCCTAGTTAACAGTTATTTAAAATGAATCCTGTAGTGGGACTGCTCCACTATATTCCTTACAACTTGATTCTAAAACAAATTGTAACTGGAAGATGGGGTCCTGCTTTGGGCTTTACGTCATCTATGCTGCCTAATATTGCACCAATGCCTGCCAATCTTGGAGTCTTTGCCCCAGAATCTGAAACTGAGACTATTGCAACCTCCCAATGAGTGGATCTTTATTCTGAGGCCTCTTTAATCTTGTCGCAGGCTATCTATCTGAGAATTCTTTGGTTGGGCTTGATTATCTTGTTAAATCCTAGTGTATCTTTTGGAAGTTTCACTAAACAGTATTTGAATCTTTGGTGGTGATTAATGATTAACTCCTTATGAATTTGGGTGGTTATTATGCACCACTTGGAGACCTCTTCATACTACCCAGCAATTTTGTCACATTACTCAACTCTTTCATATCTGAGTTTTTGAAAGCAGATTGTTACAAAATTTTGTTCCTCTTCTCATGCTTCATCAAGATATCTGCTTTCATAATGTTCATCTGTATGAGCTTTTTTAAGCTTTCAGTTTGGATTATTTTTTTAATCTGTGGTTTCCTTCTCCAGTTGTGGTGGTTGAGCCTGGTTTCACTGCTTCCTGGTTTTGGTGTGTCATGTTATTTTGGTGTCTGGACTACTATCTTACTTCACCCACTGACAATATCTCTCATGAGGTGGCATCAGATCTGTCATGCTATTCTGGATCCAACCTTAGTCATAAATCACAAGTTTACCATATTATGACAAAGGTTTTGGTGGATGCATGTGAATGATTGTTATCCGCGGTGGAGCACAATCCACATGTTTTAACTGAGAGTGCATCTTTGTATTCTTTGTTGAATAATTTGTGTATCTATTGAGGAGCTGAAAGTTTACCGTAAGTTGTAGTCATTGTATCAGGGAGCAAGTTCCCTGCGGTTTTTCTTCCTCGGTTCTTGGCTTATTGTTGTACTGTTGATGTCCTGGAAGAAAATAAGCTCTCAGTGTTGTGGCTAGCTGTCACGGCCCATACCAGAGTTCAGCTGGGCTCCCGCAGGGAAGGTGGGCTGGGCCTGAAAGGCCATGTACATAATTGGTGCCATCCTGAAAAGGCAATTCACAGCTGTAGCCAGAGGACACCAACTTCCAGTATGGGGCACAACCTGATTGGCCAGCCCTAATACTATGATGTAAACAAACCCCAACTTGCTGAAGTCTTGAGCAGAAGGCACATTAGGCAGGGGGAGTGAGACAAATATCCTTCATGGTAGGTGGAATGTTCACTCTAGGGTGACCAGGAAGGAGATCCAGGTGATGAGGATGGAAGAACTCCAAGTCAAAGGCGCAAGGTGACTTAACCAAAGTGACAGGAGCAGAACCAGGAGTGAACAGGTAGGCGCAGTTGTATTGTGTAGTGGATTCAAAAGTAGATGCAAACAGAATGATTATATTGTTGCAAAATAGATAATTCCTGCAAGAAAATAATGGGTTATGGGCATAAAGCCATTTATTTTAAGATTTCAACCGTGAGGAAGGCTTTTTCTCCTCACTACTTATACTTACTGATGAATATTTAGTTTTTTGTGCCGCCAGAGGCCTGGTGGCATCATTTTCAGTGATACTTGTCATTTGGCCCGGAAATTGAGCACTTGAGCCTGGGGGTGGAAGGGCATTGGCTGGTATAACAGGAACCTTGGTTTGGCTGCAGCATGCCAAGGTGCCACATCTATTATTAGATCCCACAAGCAATCAAGTGCCAAATTGTGCAATCAAACAATCATCCTCCTGATGTACCATTTACTAATAGTAAATGGTCCCAATATTGTTTTTAGATTCAATGCCAGGGATTTGCGGCTTGTGGGCCTTGCAAATCCCAGGTCATTCATGATCAGAAAGGGGGTTTTCTCTCAGGAAGGCAGTTGGCAAAGTTTCCCATGCTGTTGGTTTCTTTATCTCTAGGGAGGCTATCTCATTGTCTGGGGCATTCTGGGCCCTGACAATCACTCCAAGAAAATGCTTTTAGTCAAAGAAAACTATCCAATCTATGATAAAGAGACGCTTGCTATCATGAAAACGCTGAAACACTGGTGCAGATACCTGTGTGGTTCCAAGTTCCCGGTAAAGGACCTTACTGATCAAAAACCTAGTATGCTTCTTTGAGCCAAGACAACTGAACCAGAGACAAGCCAGATGGGCTTTGAAACTAGCCAACTACACTCTGATAATTGACTATAAACCTGGGAAATTTAACACAGTACCAGATGCACTGAGGTTAATAGCAGATATGATCCACTCCATTTCAGAGACCAAGGACCACTGTTGAGCATTTTGGGTTATTGCTGGTATGTTCAAAGCTACAGATAGATGCTAGCCTTGTCAATGTACTCTACCTAATCCTATGCAAGAGCACTACATACTACAATATAATAGAACTTTGAAGATAATTATGTTTATTGAAACTGAAGTACAATCTAGCCAGCTGCTGCAATCTATCCAGGTGTAACTAAGAACTTTTTTCATTCTTTCAGATGTCTGTATCAATATATACTGCAACAACCCTTGTTCTTGTCCTTTCAGACAGTTCTCAGTGGCTACCTTTGCAATAGGTCCATCTTTGCTGGCTGTGCCAATCCTGATTGGCTGTTCTTGGCATGTGTGCTGCTACTGGCCTTAGCAAGGTGTACATGGCACTTCAGCTACAGCCTACGCTCTTCTTGAGCTAGTCTACTGGCAGTTATCAATTGGCTGTATCCTTACACGCCTATTATTGCACTAGGAAACTACACCATATTTGGTTTACACTTAGAAATGATCCCTGTTCAGTCCTCCTACATTGGAAGGTAGAATTCCAGTTTTCCATTTGCAGGGCTTAATCAGTGGTCTTTTTCTGGATGGCAAGCCTTCTGCTTATTAATGCAACAAGTCAAATTAAGGATTATACACCATATAATAGCAGACTCAATTCAATATTGACTTGTAGATTATCTGTGTTTAATGCTAACCCAAACCAATAAGGACCCAATTATACACTGTGTAATGCTGATCCAAACTTGGTATTTCCTAGCCATATGCAATCACTTATTTGATATACTCATATATGCCTATCAGGCTGGGTGAGGCTTAGTTGATACAACGTCCAGTAGGATGAAATGAGAGATATACAATTGATGATCTATTGATTATACAGTGTGTAATCAGTGATAATCATTATAATGGCTAACAATTATACATCGTATAGTAGCTACATCAATTATAATAAACTAGTAATATGCAGTGTATAATCACTACGCATTGGAATGATAATATGTGATAATACAGTGTATAATCATTGCATCTATCATAATAAACTAACAATTACACGGCGTATAACTGCCATATCAATTATAATAGACTATTGATTATACAGCGTATAATTACTACAATTAATAGAGTATTGACCTAGTGATAATATGACATGCAACTGATAAATATCTGCATGCAATAATTAGCCTGATCATTTGTTGTCAATCAGCCTAATCTCACAACCACAATACCCATGTACTCCTTGACCTCACCAGTCTAGGAATCCAACTGATGCACATGAAAATCATGGCCCGCAAACCCAACATAATTGAAGCACAGAAACTAGACAAGAACTCAATGGAGCTTATTGACAACTTGACCTCAGACCAAGAGACCCTCATCAAAAAAGGATTCTAATTAAAAGGAACTACCCTGCTACTAAATAACTGGATTAATGTACCAGAAGGCAAGACAAGGACCAAAGTGATTATAGACTATCACAACTCAGATATGGCTTGCCATCCCAGTAGTCTCAAGACACTTAGAGGAATAAAGAAGAACTACAATATGCCTTTATGGAAAAGGACATAGCAGCCTACATTGAAGGATGTAAAATCTTCAGAAGAATCTTTGACGCAATCCTAGTCATGGTAGACTGATTCATCAAAATGGTGTACTTTGTCCCCACCTGTCAGGGATCCAGTCTTGGGCAGACATCCCGTCAGTTTTGGGGACCATTTGGGCTGGGTTTTTGAAGGTAAAGCCCACCACAAGAGAGGAGATAACTTAAAAAGGCAGGAGAATGACTTCCCCACCCAGGACCACGGGCCGGCAGCCAGGGTTATAGTGTCAATCACCCCTGTGAGGGTGATGTACACAATCCCAAACAGCTTGTCAGTTAGTCAGTTGGAAGGTTGGGTGAGGAAGCAGGCATAGGCTTGGGGGTCCCAGGCAGTTCCATACGGAGCTTGTAGGCAGGCAAGTAGTTTAATTTGCCTCTAAACAACTTGGGTGTTGAGAATATCTAAGGGCCTTGACAGTTGTATCTAACTGCAGATTGTATGTGGGCCAACAGATCTAGTTCAAGGATTTTTTCTGGGGTGTAGTCCTTATATTAAGGTTTTAGAGGGTATTCTGTGAAGTGGACGGGGCCAGAGGGAACTCCTGGGGATGGGAATCTGCGGGTGGAGGGGCTGGAGGGCTGGAAGATCTTGTACTAATTTTTTAGACAGAAAAGGCAAAATAAGGCAGTAGCTGTGTAAGCCAAAATAACAACCTTTATTCAGAAATGGCAATAAGTTTGAAGCGCAGGGTCCTTTGGTCTATATAGTACCACACTTCCAAACTTAATATTTTTCGAGGGGGGTTCATCAGGGCATAGGGAAAGGCGGGCCCGGGGGTTCTGGGTGCTCTGGTTCAAAGGCAATAAAATGGTACCCAGGCCAGGAGTTCTTTCATTGGTCAGAGATCTCAAATTGGTTACTTGATTATCTTGCTCTAGAGTTGTGGTCATGGGGTTGGGCTGCGGGCCCATGCCTCCTTCTGGGGATGGCTCTTGATTGAACACCAGTGTAGACTTCAAGCTCATGAAGCTAATGGTTGAAGTTTCATTGACTCCATTAGGCGCCTTTATTACTCCTCCATTTGGTGCAATTATTTCTTTAGTTTGGCTTACTTTACCATTTTGTCCATCAATCTTGGCTTCAGCTTGTGGGGGCTTGACCTCAGGAAATTGCGGGCAGGCGGCCTGCGGGGATTCAGGGTCAGGGTTTGAATCCCAACCTTGGGCCTGGGTTTCAAGAGTAAAAGAATTGTCAATCCTGACACCATAACTACCCATTGCTCAGCTCCCAAGACAGCCTGACACTTTCATGACCAAATATTGACATAACATGGTATCCCTGAGGAAATCATCACAGATAGAGGACCCCAATTCAATTCCCACTACTGAAACCAGGTAATGCAAGACCTTGAAATCAAATGCTACATGTCAACTTCCTACCACCCACAAACCAACGGCCAGACCAGACAAGTCAACCAAATCCTTGAAAAATACCTCTGATGCTATGCCAATGCAGACCAAGATACTGGGCCAAAATGTTACCCATGGCACAATATGTCACAATATTAAGGATCATGTGTCTACCAAAATTTCCCTGTTTAAAGCCAACTACAGTTTTGACCCATATTAGGACCCTAGCATTGAAAGCAAAGAGCTAAACCTGTCAGGACAGACTAGGATAGAGAAGTTATACAACACTCGAGAAACCTGCTTTAAGAACCTAACCTGTGCTGTCAGGACCTACAAGGCCTTTTCTGATAAGCAAAGAATATCAGGAAAATCATTGGAGATAGGCAACAAAGTCTACATTGACTCCTGGAGTATTCCCTTGTATGTATCCAGTAGAAAGCTGGCCCACCATTGATGAGGCCCTTACAAGATCATAAAGCAAATAGGAGAAGTAGCATATGTCGTGTTCTGAGGCGCGGCACAGATACACAACAGGGAATCCTAACCTTAGGATTGGATTTGTACTAAGCCTTGGTTAGATGACAGGGAAGGCAAATGTGTTTACCTTGCGGCCCTGGATGAATAATCTCTACTAGGCGTGGCTAGAGAGAGGCGCAGAAGTAAAGAAGACACAAAGATGAAAATGTGAATATAACTTAATTTTATTAGTAAAATAGGAAATGGATTATATAGTGGTTAGGAATATCACAAAACACTACCAGGACGGTAGGATCACTTGCCACAAGCATGAGTGGAGCAAGTGAGTTGCGCAGAGTCAGAAAACCAAGCAATCATATTTCCTGATGCAGAAACCAGTTCATTTTGAGAGTTGAAAACAAAAGCAAGAGATTTGTCTTCAAAATGGCCCACCAAAGGCAAAATCAAAATATGGTGAATGCTGTTATTCACAACAGCATATAAAATAGAACTACCACTGGCCTGGAAAATCCATGATATCTTTCACTGATCCTTGCTGTTCAGGAAAGAAGGGATTCTCCTCTCCCACCAAAAGGTTAATTCTAACCCTCCACCCAACCAGGAAGGACACATAAACAAATACAAAGTTGAATACATCCACAGAGACTGCCTCCATTACAAGTCCCAGCAGTATTATATCAAATGGGGGTCCCCCCCCCAAGGAGAGCACCTGGGAACCCACTTCTAACTTGCCCAACACACAACAGGCCATCCAGTAATACTTGAACAAGAAGGCAGAGAAGAAAGGGAATTCCAGGAAATAAAGGGATGATATCATGAGTGAAATTTTCTTACTATCAATAAGCAAGGTAGAATCTCATTTGCGGGATTTGAACCTCAGACTCCTGCGGGCCATCAGCCCGCCTGCGTTTTTCTGGGCTCAAACCAGAAACATATTTGACTTCAGAGAAAACTCTAAGATCCACCAGTGGGGTACCTTCTACACTCAAACCCTGCCTCTTGGAGAATTTCCTTGGCCCAGCTAATGAGATCAACAACCCAAATGATGTCTCTACAATCTCCTGGGCTGCCACCAATGAGACACCGCCTGCATTACCCCAAGACCAAGGCCTGCAAAGAGATGACAAATCCATTGTCTCAAAAAAAGAATTTGAGATTCCTGCCCTGACCCAGCCAATAAAGACTTGAAAATTTTGGCGCTCCTGGAAATGTGCAAACCCTGGTAAGTGTCACCCCTTGGGACACAAGAAATTGCAAAATTTTCCCCAAGTTTGATGAGCATATTTATACCCTGGAGATTCCAGGAAGATGCTCATTGTCATCCTTACAATAAAGTATTATGAACCTTTGGTTCATGAAGATCTTATTCTACATCCTTTTAGCACTTTACCATTTTCAATTCAATCTTTCCTGTTCCACCCCCTGCTCCCCACCAAGCCCAAGAAAATGCAGAACAACCACCTGAGTTATACTGTCCCCCAGGAGATCCTTACAGCCCGTTCATTTCACTGAGTATCCTCTAAACCCAGGCTACACTGAGTTTAACCTTGAAGAGATCCTTCTATACAACCAAGAAGCCCAAACTAGAGAAACTAAGCTCATTAACTGTGAAGGAAAGTGGATCACCAAACAGCCCATGTTATTTTGTAACAAGTATAACCATCTGCCTGTGTATCTAGTCCCCATGACTCCCCCATTAACCCTGCAGCCTGACCGCCCGCAAGAACCAGCAGTACCTGGAGAATCCACTTCAACTCATATATTTGGCGTGCTGTACATCATCCTTACAGGCCTAATTGATTATACGGTGCCCCCCCAGCGGGCCTTGGGCTATTCTTGGAAAATCCCTCTTGTATATTGTAAAGTTGGCCCCTATCCTGTGGTGAGGCCTTCCCTCTGGACCTGCAGGCTGCCCGCCCGCCAGTTCTTTAGAAACCACTACTGGATGGATTCCTGACACACTGTCTCATCTCTGGAAGCAATCCTGACCTGGTTGTACCCTGTGGTGAGATCAATCTTACTAAAGCTTTTTGCACTTGCAAGTGTATTGAACAGGCCATCAATTAGCAGTAGGGGTACTTATTCTTTACAGTGTCTTTTTTAGGGAGTGGTAATCTGTGATAAGGCAGAGGCACCCATCCTTTTTGGCCACAAAGAATACTGCAGCTTTTTACAGTGATAGTGAAGGGCAAATAAAATCCTTGTCTAGGGTGTACACAAGGTGTTGACAGAGAGTATCATCCTTCTTGGGCGTCAGACGGTAAAGTGGGTGTGCTTTTGGTAGTAACTCTTGCAGCTGTATGGCATGATGTATCTTCCAAGGAGGAGGTAGTTGATCCAATGTTGTGCTGAAGACGTCCTTAAACTCATCAAAAATTTTTGCCACACTGGTGGTGGTGGATTGTTCTGAGGGAGAGGCAAAGAGAGTTAAGAGCAGATAACCTCAACTGAACATTGATTGAAATCCAACTCCCCCCTCTGAACTTTTAGGAGTCCTCCTCTGTTATCTGTACAGAGACAGTGGCATATAGAAGATTGCTCATCTCAATAGGGTATATTTGGAAGCCAAAACTGTTTCTATTGAAGTGGATAACAGAGGTATCCCAGTCAATTTAGGGACAATTGTGGCGTAGCCAGTCCAGACCTGGAATCACATTGTGACTGAGGACGCTCATGATAGGTCTAGAAAGTCTGACCTGGATATTACCTATTATTACTGAGAAGGGCAGCGTTTCATGGGTGATGGCTACTCTGCAGGAGTCTGCTATGTTGTCTCAAGACAAAGTCAAATTTGAAAGGATAAAAGAAATGATGTAGCTTTGGCATGACATCACTATAAGACAAAGCAAGGCGTATACACATATGTGCATACTTGTACTGATGTCATGATGTAAACCATTACAGTACATGCTTCTTTTTGCTCACTCATGGAGATAATTGATGATACGGGCTCTGTTAATACTTTAGGATGCATGGAACTGCATATTGTAGATTAAGATTTGTCAAAACATGCATGAAGCTAAAAATATAGCTGCAAATCCTGGCCAATATGGAAGGTGCTTTCTACCTGCACCTAAATAACTGTGCAGTGAATATGCATACTTTTGCTTGCACTGGCAGCCTAATTCTTGTTATTCTGAATCCAAAGTACCTGTGCTGACTGCACAAAAATTCTCACCTTGCTTCTTCTCATCTATATAACTCTTCCCTTAATCAAAAATAAATACACACAGATTTATATTACTTGATTATTAGCTAGTTTAGTTGTTACTTTCAGAGAGCAGGTAAAGACTTACTGCTTACTATCAGTAACTAACTGTGTATTAAGTCTTCAACATACTCAATTGTTTAAGCAAGCCTACTATACTCCAAAGAACCATCCTGTTGACCCAACCACAAGGACTAGAAGACCTAATTACACAATATACATGCACTTCTTATAAAGCAGCTGGGAACTTGGTCTAGCTGTTAGGAGTCAGAAAATCTCTGGTTGACCATGGTGTGATTGGCCCCAGTATCTATCAGGGGTCTGTGGGTATTTTCACAGAAGCAAAAGTGATAGGCCAAGTGAGTAATTTTATTTGCTGGATGACTGGCTTGGAGGGCGGGGTTAATGCTGTGTACCTGGAATACATCTAAGGTTTCTGCCTCATGTACATTGTAGTCATAGGGATTTTTGGCAAGGAGAGATTGGGAGTGTGGGTCAAGCTGGGTTTCATATCCTCTCATATCTACAACCCCCAGGATTTTTCTGAATTCTCAATATGCACCAACTGGAGCTCACCCTCACAAGGGTGCTTGTTGCTGTTGTCCTGCTGGTGGTGTCCTACTTGATTGTGAGAGCTGCCAGGCGCAGGGCAAGGTTGAGGGGGTGAATAATAGGATCTTTGAAAGGCCATTGTAGCTTGGTTGTTTGCCTCTACAGTGGCTTTTTAATATTTGCTTATAGAGGTGTAATGCCCCACAAGCACTCATTTACATATATGGGGTTTCAATACATTGATGATAAGGGTGAGGAGCATATTGTTTCTGTTGGTGATGGCTTCTGGGGCAGCTACAAGCTCTTGTTGCCAAGCAGTGAGGTACTTGGGGACGCTTTCTGTTTAGTTGATTTCAAGAAAGGGGGTCCCCACTACAATGGATGAAAAGTTTTCACTGTAGCAGGACTTGGCAGTGTCCCTGAAGGCCTCCCAGGTGACCCTGTGTTCTTGACCAGCCCAGTTGGTAAACCATATTGCAGCAGGTCCAGTGAGGCATCCTAACGTGGTGGCAACCTACATGGGATCAGGTACTTGGCAAAATTGAGGCAGGTTTCTATGGAGTGTAGTCAACTTACATTGTTGGCCCCCTCCATGCTGCCTGCAAAGGGTTCCAGTTATAGGTTCAGCATGCATTGGGATAATCCAACCGAGGCAGGGTGACATTAACATTGTGTTGTCCCAGGCAGAGTCAGTTATAGACTCTGGTGAGTACTAACTGGTCTTAGTATACAATGTAACCCTTAGGGATATCCCCATCATGGATGGGGAGGACGGTTTCCTGGTGTGGTGTAGCCATACAGCCAGCACTCTGTTCTTTCTTGGGGGAATTTTCTTATAGGTAGGCTATTAATCAAACCTATTGCTGCTACCATTGTTGCAACTGAACCAATAATTGTTCAGTATTTGATTGGGGAAGACAATAGTCTAAATAAAAAAGGACAATCATAGGAAGAAAATGTGTTTATTTTAGGAACAATATGGCTGATATATTATATTTGGGAGTCACAAGTTGCCAGGGGTGTCACAGTAAGTTCCATAATGCCAGGGATTATTTGGTCAAGTAGGAAAGCGCAGAAGTTGGGCAAACTGTTAACCAGGTTAACTGATTTAATAGATTTGAATCAAACTGTCAATCAGAAATGGGTTACTGCCACTCAGGTTCACCATCTGGATTCAATTCCTCCTTGCAAGTTGACACTGACAAATAGATGTAATCTGAGAGTCACTTGATATAATCTCATTTATCAGAACAGACACCAGAAATTAGTCACTCAAGGGTTTTTTGCGTACTGGACCAGGTACTCTTTGGATGATGCAGATGGAATAGGAGCCAAGGATCCAGGTGGTATTGCTTAGTCAAATTTTGATATATATTGAATAATTTTCACTGTTTCAACTCTTAAGAGTTGAGTCCTCTCAAAATTTTACTCAATAAAATCAAATATTCCTTGGTCTAACTTTAATTTAAATGTATCCTGTAGTTGACCTGCTGTGCTACATTCCCTACAGTTTAATTCTTAGCAGAATCATTGTGGGAAGATGGGGGCCTGTCAACAGCACTTTGTCATTGCCTCTGCCCAATGTTAATCTAATGCCTGCCAATCTTGGGACTATTCCTCCTACTGCCAAAGCTGAAACTCTGGTGCTATCCCAACTGTCCTGAATTTTATGCTGAAGACAATCTGATTCTCTCACAGGCCATTTACCTAGGGCTTTTCTGGTTGGGGTTAATTATTTTACTTAATCCTAGTATCTCATTTGGAAATTTCACAAAACAGTATTTAAAGCTTTGTTGGTGGTTAATCATTAACTCTATGTGGATTTGGTGGGTGATTCCCCACCACATGGAGACTTCTTCTTATAATCCCATGATTTTTGTCACAAGGGGGTGGCATAGTAGCATGTTCCATATAAAGTTTTGGCTGTTAATAATTTGAGGGAGAGATCATTGTGTCAAATTGGTATCACTCTCAATTAGGAGATATTGCCTGCAATTTGACATTGTCATCAGATTGATCCATGTTGTTAGACACACCATGGGGCAACTCATCAAGCACTCCATGTGTATTGTGAGGTACATTGGTGGGTGAGGGAATAATCTAGGTTACAACAATTTATTGTATTGTTTTGATATTTAATTATTTTTGCTGTCTGTTTCAGTTGATATGGGAGATTGTTGTTGGATCAAGTTTTTAACTTTTGTGACTGAGTTTGATGTGCTCTCAAAAATCATGTTAAACATAGTCGCTTTGCTTTGAGGCTGAAACCAATTTGTTTTCATGATTGGGATAGTTGTTGTTGAATCATAATAAATTTATTCTCAGTCTACATAATTTGTTTTGTTATGGACATTTTTGTCAATTAGTGCATGTTTTCTGTGGAATTAGCTTCTATTTCTATCAAAAATGTTGAAATTTGTTTTTTGACTGAACCAATTTGTTATAAACTGAACAATTTATGTTTATCTCAACAGGTTGTAAAACTACTGTAAACTTGTGTTGAAACATCTTTGATTAATCCCTCTTGGGGAATTGACGCCCCAAGTAGTTCACTGAATGGCTCAACAACTAATCATAAGGATAGTGGCACCACCATCATTCAACCATCTATTACGGGGATCACACAATCCAGCTCCTGAGCGGAACACAACTTGAGTAGGCCTTGTGACTTAAGAGGAGCATTACTCAGATAAGCCCCATGACCATCATGACATACATGGACAGTATGTGGCTTTTCATGATACTATATAATATTCTATATTCATATCCAATAAAGTATCATTCTCTTCTTAAATCTTCCCCTTATCTTGTTTATTATACTTCCCAGAAGTATATACTTGACAGTGGTAGCACAGGTAGGTTATCCATACCTACCCAGCTTGAAGGAAAAATTCCTCCTAAGAAAAAAACCCAAGCAATGGTACTCCCTAATGGCTGGAGAGACTACAAAGAAGGACAAGAAATCCCTGCAGGCCTTGTCATCTACAACAACGTCCTTATACCCATTGAACAGTACAACTCTCTCAAAGCCTGAAGACTTTTACTCACAGCCCCAACCACAACAGGGCCACAGCAACCTGAAATACCTAACATTGTATTACAATGCCTATGTTCAGCAGAAATTGGGGCTTTTGAAGGACTACATTGGTAAAATGCCTCCCTCTGGATCAACAGTACACAAAGCAAATTTGAGCAAGTGAACTACCCCTACAGAATCTTGATCAGTGAGATTGCCCTTTGCATCACAGGAACCACATCACGTTTTGTAAGCAAATGGTTAGCCCAGCACCCTGACCAGAAGGAAAACTGGGAGGTATTCAAAGCCCCCTTTCTCAAAAAGTTCTCCATGAAGGACTCTGACGTTGTAATCATGACCAAACTCAGAGTGTTCAAAATGACATGAACAATTGAGGAATACATTGCTGCATACAAGGATCTACGCAACTGTGCTCCTAACATCATCAACTTTGATGACCCAGGCCATGGTTGGACTTCTACAATGGCCTCTCCACACACATTAGGTGACAGTTTGACATGACCTGCTTCAATAACCTTGAAGATGTATTCTTGGAAGGAAAGCACACAGCTCAAAAGTCTGACAACCTACATGCAACAAACAAGCGCAAGGAGAGTCCTACAGCCAAGAAGGACCCTTGACCAAACAAGCCAAATATATTGAGCCAACAACACCCATCCTTGAACCAGTAACTGTACAGCTCAGGCTAATGTCAAAACTGCAGGCTCAACCCGCCAGCAAGGTTCCAACCAAGCGGGTTTGTGACCCGCAATCCAATTATCCAGTCACCCAAAGCTAGACTAGGAAGTCAACTCAAATTACCAAATCCAACAACATGAACAGATGATGATCCTTCACGGTGGATACCTCAATTTGGCGCTTGACTCATTATCAGGATCAAGCTACCCCCTTCCTCCATCCAGCCGTGTGATCACCAATCTTGTTCCTACTATCCTTGATTCACATGAACTATATAATCCCTATCTCTCAATAAAGATTATTATCTAGTTTCTAAATATTTTTCCCCGTGTAACTCTGCTAAAACAGCACAGTTACAACACTAACCAAGAAAGTACTGAAGATACCAACAAGGAGGGAAAAGCTCAGGGGAGTGCTTAGGCAAGCTGCCCTCTCCCACTTTACAAGACTTGTACAGGGTGTTACAAAATTAACAGTTTCAAAGCCCCAGGCGGAAATCAAACCCGCTCCTAGCCACCAGGCGGGGCTAGCGGGCGAGGGAGATTTGCCCGCACCTGGATTTTTTTCTTTTTGAAGCAAATCCAAGTGCAGGAACCATTCCTGCCCTGGTGGTAGCTGAGGGGCCTGCTTTGGGATCCAAAAGCTATGCCCAAGCCTTGGTGGGTTTGGCTGGGCCTGGGAAGGCTATTTTTAGCTGCCCAGTAAACCCAGATCAAGCCCACCCTCCATTGAGTAATTTGGGGTCCCCAATTGTGAACCCCTTTTTTAATCAAGTTCTTTGGGCTCAAGAGAGCCTGTCAAGCCAGTCCAAAAATGGTGATCAAATTGGGAAAACCCCCAAACCCCCAGAAGCCAATCCTTCCAGAATCAATGGCCAGCCAAGCCAAGATAGACCATCAAAAAGCCAAACAACTGTTCCTAAAAACCCCAAAAATAACCATGAAGCAGCCAACCAAACAGAAGAACCTGAGATACCAAGCCTTGCCACACAGATAGCACCAGAAAAATGCCCAGAGGCACCTGCATGTGAGTAATTATATAAATCAGAATCACTTGAAAATTTTTTGTATTGTCATCCTTATCAAATACAGTTGTTATGAACCTTTGGTTCACCAATCTGCTTCCATACCTATTTTTGATACTCTTCCATCTGCATACACCCAAGTGTCAGTACCCATCTACTTGGATAGATAGTCAGACTCCAGTTGATAAAACCAAAGCCTTTGACTACTACCATCCACCCAACGCTCCATTTGGCCCTGTACATTTCACTGAGTATCCCGCCATTCCTGACCACAAACCCTGGAGATTGGAAGACTTGCAGTGGTACACCCACCCAAACACTTCCAATGAACCCTACCAAATTGTCCGTGACGGCAAAGCAATCACCATCTATCCTTTGATCTTCAACAGGAAGTACAACAATCCTGCTGCCTACTTGGTCCCCATGGAACCTCCCCCAACACCCAAACCAACCATCTCAACCCCCCACTTCCAATGCCACTGGCCAGAGTAGTTAATTCCTGGGAGTGCTTTATCTGGCGCTCACAGGATTGATTGACTCTGCCTTGCCAGCGGCTGGAACTTTGGCTGTGGCTGGGAAGGCCCTTTCCTACCTGGTAAAGTTAGGTCCCATCATCTGGTGGGCCATGCCAGTACCTGCTTTGACTCCTCCCCTACCTGCTGGAGCTCCACAGTACTCTTGGTATCCTGACACAGGGACCAGGACGTGGAGTCAATCACCATGATTCAAGTACCCTCCAGTGACCCTCTACTGTTTGCCGCCCAAACTGGAAATAAGCTCCTCACTTATTCTTTCTGTTTTTACAGATATCAGGGCACCACACTATTTGACACTGGAGCAGACCAATCCCCTGTTGACAAGAAATTTGCTGACCTCTTGAAATCACCTACTGGTTGAAGCAATATTAAGAGGGTCATTGTGGCAGACAACAGAAGCACACCAGTCACCTAAGAGGCAAAACCTTTCCACACCCAAATTGGAGACGTGCAAACTACACTCAGTGGCCCCATCATACTAATCCCCAAGTACAATGTTATACTTGGCCTGGATTGGATGAGAAAGACCAAACCTCATATTGACTGGGATAGCGCTACCCTCACCATACAGCAAGGGGAGGTGTATCACCATGCTTACCCAACTCATCTTGAAACACTTATGAGAGATCATGTGTTTGTGAAAATTGTGGAAACAGAAGAGGAAAATGACCCTAGCAAGATCAACTAGAAAACATGTACATATGAATTTATCCACTTCAAAAATACAGAGACCAGACATGAAGAGAACATTATCTAAGATCAACTAGTCAGTGAGTTTCCCTCTGTCTTCCAAGAAACCCTGCCAGGTTTACCACCAGACCGTAGCATACAACATGAGATCAACCTAAAGGGGAGTATGCCTAAAGCACAACCTATCTACCGCCTTACACCACAAGAAGACGACTCCCTAAAGACTTACCTCAATAAAGCCCTTGAGAAAGGACTCATACAACCATCAAAGTTGCCCTTTGGCGCTGCTGTCTTCTTTGTAGCCAAGAAAGATGGAGGCCTCTGCCTAGTCACAGACTACAGAGCACTCAATAAAATCACAATTATGAACAGGTATCCCCTGCCCATGATTGACAACTTTTTTGACGCCCTGGGGGGGGGGTCCCAAATCTTCTTGAAGATTGATTTGACAGCAGGCTACCATCAAATTTGTATAAAGCCTGAGGACATTCAAAAGACTGCATTTAGAACTAAACATGGATCCTTTGAATGTGTTGTTCTCAATTTTGGGATGATCAATGCCCCCAGCACCTTCATAACCTTCATGAACAAGGTCTTCAAAGAACGCATCAGAAAACAGGCAATTATCTATCTGGAAAAAATCATCATCTACAGACCAAACCTCAAACAGCACTGGGAAGATGTCCACCTGGTCCTCCACACCCTTGAAGAAAACCAACTGATTGCAAACTGTTGAAGTGTGAATTCTTTTTGGTTGAACTTCCATTCCTTGGTCACATTATCAGCAAGGACGGGATCAAACCAGATCCAGACAAGGTACACACCATAACTGAAATGCCAGCCCCAAGAAATAAAAGCAAACTCCACAAATTCCTTGGAATGGTAGCCTACGTAAGAAGGTTCATCCCGGATTGGGGTGCCCTAACAGCCCCCCTGTCTGCCATTACGGGCAAAACAACCAAATTTTTCTGGACGCCGCTGCAAGATCAGCACTTCCGCCAACTAAAAGAACATATGGTTACTGCCCCATCCTCCAATACCCAAATTGCAAGGGAGTCTATGAATTAGAAACCAACGCGTCTGACTATGCCATTGGAGGAGTACTCCATATCTAAACAACAGAAAAGGACTTCCTCCCTGTGGCATATGAGTCAAGGAAACTGTTGTTATATTAGGTGCAGCACAGAGTCACAACAGAAAATCCTAATCTTAGGATTGAATTTGTACTAAGTCTTGGTTAGAATGGCAGGGAAGGCTATACAATTACCTTGTGGCTGTAAAGCCCCATAAAATGAGGGAGTATTTTAGCTAGGTAAGGTACCAAGTTAGAGACTTGGAATCCCGTAAGTGCCGTCAAGATGGGATAGACTGTCATCATCCATCTAAAGACTTTGGCATGTACATTAAATTGTCCAAAATTACTGGCAAAGTTTGTAAGCATGTAGAAGACAAAGGAATATATTGCTACGTGCTGGGTGGAGCAGGGAGACACCAGTGTGAGCCAGGAGTAAGTCTCAGAGGAGTTGAGCTGTACTGGCTCATTGTAGAAGTACTTGTTGGGTGGTTTGTTGTAAGGCCCATGCTGATGAGAGTGTTGGTGGCCCCCAATCCCAAGGCAGGCTGTGAGGACAGCAGATAAGATTAAGTGGTTCATCTTCAGTTCCTGGGAAAGGGCAGACAAAGCTTAGTGTCTTAACTTTCTGTAGTGTAAAAGTTTTCTTGGGTATTGATTTATGTGATACTATTGAGGGGTAATTTCACTCAATGATAGCACAAACTACCATCAAGTGATTGAGATTTATTATATACTGTCATCCTTAGTGGGGAATGAATAGTACAAAGCATTGGATAGGGGACCCCAAACACTTGGTGTTGTCTGGAATTCCCTTTTGGGAGTGGAATGGGAGTGGTTTTGCAAGCAATGAATTGTTATCCTTGGCATGGCATGGGATTAGAGCATCTTCAGGCACAGTAATGCATTTCAATCCAGCTTTTGCAGTTGATGCATTATTTGTAATGCTGGACTGCTTGTCAACCCCCTCCAGATTTGGTAGATTCTAAATTTGGGCAGCAGTTCCCCCTCCATTTGGGTTTGGGGAAATTGCCTTTTTGGGTTTCCCCTTTTGGCAATTTCTTCATTTGGCGGCTGGGGTGGAGGACTGGCTGGCAGTGGTGGGTGGGCGGGTGGGGGCAGGCAGGCAGGCTGGCGTGCGCAGGCGAGCCGCCAGGCCCGGCGTGCAGCCGGCAGACGGGGTATAAAACCCGTCTGAATTAAAAAAATTTATTTTTAATTCCTGTTTTGAAACCTTGGCTTTCCGCAGCAGTTTCCCCAATAAGGGGGAACTGCTGCCCTTTTTTGTTTTGTTTGCTATCCTGCAGTGTGCTCAGAACAACTTCCTGAACACCAGTGTTGTCAGGAATATTCCTGAGAGTGGCCATGAATGAATAATATCTACTAGACATGACTAGAGAGGCGCCAAAGTACATGGAGACACAAAGACAAAAATGTGAATAGAACTTAAGTTTATTAGAAAATAGGAAATTTAATATATAGTGGTTTACAATAACACAAAACAATAAAGGATGGTAGGATCACTTGCCACAGGCATGAGTGAGGCAAGTGATTTGTGCAGGATCAGAAAACAGAAAATTGTATTTCCTGATTCACTCATCAACTCATTTTAAAGGGCAAAAGCAAAATAAAGATATTTGTCCTCAAAATAACCCAATGAAGGCAAAATCAAAACATGGTGAATGGTGGCATTCACGACATTGTCCCCCTCTAGATTGGCCTTAGGGGGGTGATACTTTCAGAGAAACTTAGCATGCACTAGAGCAAAAGGTCAACCACTAGAGAGGAGCTTTACTATATACTCTGATCCTCGCTTAAAGGTCACTTCTAAGGGCCCAATCCATAATGAGTCTAGCTTATGAGCTTGTCCTCCTACTCTTTGTCGATAATACAGAACATGGCCTCCAATGGTAAACTCAGGCAGGGGGGATCTCCTGGCATTGTCAGGAGAGAGCTCCAGAAGCTTGGTCTTATAGGCGGACGTGTAGGCAGTAGCCTGTATATCAATGATGTGGTTGACTAGATCTTTGATGTGCTCATCAGGGTTCATGGCCTTATCAGAGGAGAGTAGGGGGGCCACCAAAAGCAACAGGGTAGTGGCTTCACAAATATACAGCATAGCAAAAGGGGAGTACCTGGTGACACAATGCTTGCTAAGGCAATAGGCAAAGAGAGCAGCAGGTAAGTATAGATCCCAGTTGGTGGCGTCAGAGTAAGTAAGCTTCCTTATGATAGAAACCAGAGTTGAATTGACGTGCTCAACTGCTCCATTGGTGGAAGGATTATAGGGGGCAGAGAAAGACTGGGGAGGCCCCAAGGCTTCAACAACATAGGTCACTAACTTGGCGTTGAAGTTAATCCCATTGTCAGACAACAACACCTTAGGGCAACCATGGCGGAAGAATACATCTTGCAGCAGAAAGGTGGTGGTGGTCTTGGTAGTGAGGACTTTAGTAGGACAAGCTTCTGCCCACTTGCTAAAATGATCAACAGAAATTAGGATAAAGCAGCAACCAGAGCAGGAGCAAGGGAGAGGCCCTACAGCATCAATACTGACAGTGTGAAAGGCGTGTTGAGGGGGGACTAGCTTGAACTCATGAGCGGCGGCTTTAGGAAGTTGGAGCTGGAAATTGTGGCAACTAGCAATAACATCTGGGATCAGCAAGAAAAGATTTTCCCAGAAGTAATTCTTCTGGAGCCAGGCATGGGTCTTGGCAACTCCTCCATGCCCCGTCTCTTTATGGGCTTGCAGCTCCAACAAAAGGCAAAAACTAGGCCTTACATAGGGCAAGTAGTGGTCTTGTACCTTCTTAAAAATTTGATTGTCATAAATGAGGGTGTCTTTAGATAGCTTAGAAAGGGCGACTCAAACTTCCTCTGTTTTTCTTTCCCATGACAAAGGGTATTCAATTAGTAAATACAACCAGTCAGCTTCAGCAGGGTGTAGAGCAAGGATGGGCATTCTGGACAGTCTGTCAGCATTCTGATGTTGAATCCTGGGGCTGTGCAACACAGTGAAGTAATACCCTTGTAAACAGAGAGCCCATCTAGCTAGTTGTCCTTTGGGTTCCTTGAGTTGCTGTAGCCATTTGAGTGAAGTGTGATCAGTAACCACAGTGAAATGGGTGCCATACACATAGTGGCGGAACTGCTTGACGGCATGCAGCACAGCAAGGCACTCCTTCTTGGTCATGCTGTAGTTCTTCTCATGTTTATTCAGGACGTGGGAGGTATAAGCTACAGGGTGATCCACACCCTCATCATCCAGTTGAGCCAAGATAGCCCCAATAGCCAGGTCACTAGCATCAGTATAAAAGATGAATTCCTTATTGTAGTCAGGATATACTAAGATGGGAGCCTCTTTGAGTTTTTGCTTGAGGGTTTCAAAGGCTTGTTGCTGACTGGTGGTCGATTCAAAAGGGACATTGCACAACAGCTGGACCAAGGGTTCACTAGTGTGAGCAAAATCAGGGATAAATTGCCTATAGTATCCCATCATGCCCAGAAAGACTTGGACTTCTTGCAGGTTGGTGGGCAGAAGCATTTTTTCAATGGCTTCAACTTTCTTAGTCATGGGGAAGATTCCTGTCTGAGTCACCCCATGGCCCAAGAATTCAAGGCGTTCCTTGAAGAAGGCACACTTAGATGGTTTTAAATTAAGTCCAGCTTCACAAATCTTTATGAACACCTCCTTGAGATGGTCCAAGTGATCAGTGAAGGTGGCGCTGAAGACTGTTAAATCCAAGTACACTAGGACACATGAGAGATTTTAATCAGAGAGGATGGAATCCATGGCTTGTTGGAAGGTAGCTGGGGCATTGCAGAGTCCTTGCGGCATGTGTGTAGGCTCAAACAGTCCTTCAGAAGTAATGAGTGCAGCTTTTTTTCTATCCTTGGTAGAGAGATTAACTTGCTAGTACCAAGATGCTAGATCCATAGCAGAGAAGAACTTAGAGTCTCCAAGGTGGCTGAGAGCATCAATAATATGCGGTAAGGGGTAGGAATCCTTCTTGGTTAAAGAGTTCAATTGTCAGTATTCCATCACAATACAATGACCTCCATTCTTCTTCTTCACAATGAGTAAGGGGAAAGCCCACAGACTTTGGGAAGGAGCCAGTAGTTCAGCGTCTAAAAGTTGTTTGAGTTCTTTAGACACCTAAGCATCCTCCACGCAACTGCCTCAATATGGTTTAGTGTGGAAGGTGGGATCATTGCCAGTATCAATCTGATGAATGATGCCTTTGGCTAAACCATAATCAGTGCTATCCTTAGAAAAGATATCCAAAAACTGATCCAGTAGGTCAAGCACCTCCTTCTTTTGAACCAGAGATAGTTGTAGAAAGTCTTGGGCTGTGAACAATGATAGGACTTTTGGCTCATCCTCAGGTAAGTTGAAGTCCTGGAACGTACCAAAGGGATGGAGAGATAGGACATCAGGATCATTTAATAGCTTATCATAGCTGACAACCTGCCCTCTAGACACATGTATGGGGATGGCAGTCAAGTTGGTGATTAGCAGTTGAACTGGGTCTTTATGAGAGACATCCAAGATTCCTGGACAGAGATAGGGTTTGTTGCGCCCTAGCAAGGGAGGAGAGTATAACTCTAGGAATGTATGTTTGGGCAGTTCATATGATATCTGAGAGTCTAGGATAGTTTGAGACCCAGATGGAATAGTCATAGAAGAAGTGGCCAAGAGAGGAATCCCCTCAGACGCAGGGCAAGCTATAGGATGACACTTCATGTTGGAAGAATGGGTTTGGTATTTTAAAGTGAAAACACCAGTGGGATATTCCAAGGCACATGTCTTGAGGCGCTTCCCGGGAACTTTAACTGGCTCTTCAAAGATCAGAGGGACTTTGTATCCCAAGATAGATAGGTAGCCATCCTTTAAGTTGATGATCCTATTACGTTCCCTAAGGAATTGAGTACCAAATAGCAGGTCATAGCTCTCATTCTCCAGGACAATGGCAGGCACTGCCAAGAGCAGCTTGCCAAATTGTATGGGCAGAGCAGAATAAGCCCCTATAGCACGAGTCATGGACAGCCCAGCTGTGCCATACAATTGATGATAGTTAAGGTCAGGGGAAATTTTGAGTTTCTTGACCAGCTTTGAGGAGACAACATTAACTGGAGACCCCGTGTCTAAGACAGCCTTAATTTTCACCTTTTGACTGGATATTTTAACACAAGTGGTGGTGCAACCAAAGGGAGGAAGGACAGCCAGAATGTCTTGAGCTTCTGTTAGTTCTTTGTCCCACTTTTTAATCATACATCTGAGGCCCAGGAACTCCTTATAGACCATCTGTAGAGGGAGCAAGATGGAGATGTTTTTGAACACAGCGTCAGTAACCTCAGCAGCTTCTTCAGAAGACTTGACAAACACGGGAGATCTCTTGGCTTGGGTGAGGTAAGGGCAAGAGACAACCTCCTTGGCTTCAGGCAGAGGCTTGGCAGTTGTAGTAGTTTTCCCAGAACATAGCTTATAAGGGACTGTAATAGTTTCAGGGACGGCCAGGACAAAGTACCCATAGGCATCAGGATCTTCTACATCAGAATTGTCCATGTCAGAGTTATCAGATATGTTGTGGAATAGCAACAGGATGGGAGGAGCCTCATTTTCAGCAGGCTCAGAGTCAGCAATGGAAGGGGGAACTAGAGGAGACTGGGAAGAATTGTCAACCAAGAGCGTCTCCACCTCTAGGTTGACTGTTCTTTTCCCTCCTGCTCTTTGGGATCAGCTCCTTCAACTCAAGGGTTAGTGCAGACCCTGGAATGATGACCTATTTGCCCACAGTTATGGCAACCCTGGCGTCAAGGAAGATTCTGTAAGTTCATGGTAAGGATACGCGGCCCACGTGAAGACAAACCAGAGGTAGAGGCAGCACAATTTTCTCACACAACTGCCCCAGAATGGGTAAGGTGCATTTCCTGCAATAGTGTCTTTATGCTCTTAATGGAAGAAAGCATGGCTTTATGGGCCTTGAAGTGAAGACACAGGAGCTGGTTAACCTTGAGGGCTTGAGCGCAAGCCATGTATGCTTCATGTGCGGTCAACTGGAGGCTTTTGATCAGTTGTTGTCCTTCCATGTAGAATTTATATGTAAATTCAGCTAGGGCCTCCTTTGGTTTGAAGGCAATGTGCATGAAGGCGTCCTTTTTCACTTTCAAACTAAGGTCACTGCCAAACTTGTCAATCAGAAGCTGCTTCATATCCTTCCAGGTTTCAATGGTGGGCAGCTCTGGTACGACTACCTCTTGGCAGGTCAGGTGTAGACAGGTCAGAATATGTTCCTTCTTGACTTCGTCTGAGGCTCTTCTCATGGCAGTTTCATAGATAGTTAGGAAAGCTGCAATGGTTGAGGTTTTGGGGTCAAAATCTTGCTTAAAGGTAGGCTTGAAATGTGCTTCTGGAGTTGGGCCATCATTGTTGCTATTGAGTACATTTATGTGTGGGGAGAATTCTGCTTCTGACTCAGTGGGGGGCTGCCTGGCCCACAGCTGGCAAACACTATCTTCAAGGGTAGTCAAGGTGTCAGCAGTGCAGGTGCCCATATTATTAGCAAGGGCGGTCTGTTGCTCAGTAACATCCAGGCGCTGACCCTGTGCAGTTACTACTGAGGAAAGCTCAGCCAATTGGGAAGTAAGAGACAGGCCCACCAAAAGGCAAGGGGTGAACCTGTTATTTACTGAGTCAACCACTTCACTTAGTTCTTGTACGTCTTTATCAAGCTCAGAGTGATCTCGCTTCAGGCGGTGCACTTCATTGGCTAGAGCTATCAACTCTCTAGCACAATGGATATGGGGAGCTCCTGAAAAGCCAGGGCAACAACCATCTTTGCTTGCAACTTTAGGTGGACTAACTACAGACGCCATTGCCTCACACAAAGTAGCAACCTCTTGTTGTAAGTCAGCAACCTGAGTTGTCAGCACAAGCACTTGAGGGTCAGGCTGAGGGACTTTGGGGGCAATCCTGACTGCAGGTAGATGCTCTTAACTCTTGAATGGCATCCCAGAGCCTCTGTACTCTATCTGCTAGCTCATTGGATGGAGGAGAAGGCGAGACATCTGCTTTGGAGGCAGACAGTCATTTACTTGAGTCTGGAGTTTGGTGATGGTGGCGGCGGTAGCAGCCCTTTCTTGATCAAAGTCCTCACCAAGTTTGTGGAGGCTCTTTGCAGCATGGAATGCTACTTGCTGAAATTGGTCAAAGGAATAAGCACTGAATTATTTAAGTTGTTGTACAAGTTGTTCAAAGTTGGTGAGATAGGCGTTTAAAGTAGAGTCTACTTGGGCACTCCAAGGCTGTTCCAGTTGGTGGACCTCATGAAGGCGCTCTCTGACATACTCAGGGATGGATTGGCGCATTCTCTCAATGGAAGTGACCAAACAAGACTGGGAGGTGACAGAGTTGCGCTGATTGTCGGATACTAAGGAAAACAGGGAATGAATCCACTGCTGGTAGGCCGTAAACTGATCCCAGTGATGAGTGACAACGGCTTACAATGACAAAATTTCTTGAACATGAAGCCCTAATACCATTTGATGATGGGCTAAGGCAGGTTGTACAAAGGAGGACAATAGATGTTCAGTTGAGCCAGCCGCCAAGAGGAGATGCTGGGGAAATTGTGGCGCTACAATCAATTTGTAGTATTCTGCCCAATTGAACTGAAGCTGGAGGCGAGGGATGGCCCCATCACAGGCTATCCCAAGGGCTACTGCCATGACTTGTTCCAAGTCAGGGGTACCAAAAGGGTAGGCCACTAGGTGGGGACCACTCCCAAGGTTCAGCACAGTAGGGACAATAGGCGGGTTGGCAATGTCTTTTTCAATAGGAGGACTGGTAATTTCAGGCAAATTTGGCTCTTGTATAAGTAGAGGCAAAGGTCCCAAAAACGTAGTTGCAAAGGGGATAACCAAGAGGCTTACAGCTCCTGTAGTGAGCACCATTTTTGTTATGATCTGAGGCGCGGCACAGAGTCACATTGGGAAATCCTAACCTTAGGATTGGATTTGTACTAAGTCTCAGTTAGAATGGCAGGGAAGGCTATACAATTACCTTGTGGCCCTGAATGAATAATATCTACTAGATGTGGCTAGAGAGGCGCCAAAGTACGTGGAGACACAAAGACAAAAATTTGAATAGAACTTAATTTTATTAGAAAATAGGAAATGGAATATATAGTAGTTGATGATACCACAAAACACTACCAGGATGGTAGGATCACTCGTCACAAGCATGAGTGGGGCAAGTGAGATGCGCAGAGTCAATAAACCAAACACTTGTATTTCCTGATTCAGTCATCAACTCATTTCAAGAGGCAAAAGCAAAAGAAAGAGATTTGTCCTCAAAATAACCCAAGAAGGGCAAAATTGAAACATGGTGAATGGTGGTATTCACGACAGAAACTGTCCAACGGCAAACAAAGATATCCCATACACAATAAAGAGTTGGTAGCCATCATAAATTGCCTCATCAAATGACAATGCTATCTGGAAGGGGCCCAAACGTTCAAAGTAATCACCGACCACAAGTTGCTGATATTCTTCAAAACACAACAACACCTGTCAAGAAGACAAGCTGAATGGATGAATCTCATACATAGATACCCCATGCAAATTGAATACAAGCCAGGCAAGGAAATGCTTACTGCAGATGCCCTGTCAAGGCTATACAGCAAACATGTCCTTTGTGCTGATGATGACCCTGACTGGCCCATGTTAATCATGAGGAATCTCCAGGAAGGGTTCCCACCTGGAACCCCAATGGACATCCAAGAGAAGGTCCTTAAGAACAAACATCTGTTCAAAAATGTATATGGTACACTACACCAAATACTTCCAAGTGGTGACACCGTGCCCTACGTCCTGTCAACACAAAATAATGACACAATCCTCCAATACCACAGAGATCTGGGTCACATCCAAAGTAGCAACTTTCATGAATATCTCAAGACGCACTACTGGTGACCCAATATGCTAGATGATATCAAGGAAGTACTAGAACAATGTGAAGTCTGTGAAAATTATGCCCAAACCAAGGCATCACCCAAGTCGGTAATACCTGTATCCATCACACAACCCTTCAAGGTATGGTTGTTGGATATTGTGGGACCAATCCCTGGCAAAAACAAGGGCAAAAAGTACATAATCACAGCTATTGACTATGCAACCAGATGGCCTGTATCACAAGCTACAAAAGAACGCAAAGGCAATGACATGAGACAATTTATTGGGAAAGAAATTATAGCCAAGTTTGGGAAGCCTGACCTCCTGATCATAGATGGAAGCACCAAACTTAAGGCCATTGACACCAATATCTATCTCACCAATAATGGGATAAAACACATCATAGCCATCCTGTACCACCCTCAAGCAAATGGACAAGTAGAACAACTAAATAGCTCACTTGTAGAAGCCCTAAGTAAGTTATCTGCTAACAATCCAAAGGCCTGGGTTGACATTCTGCTAACAGCACTCATGGTCTGTAGAACATGAGTAAACCACAACACAGGTAAAAGCCCTTAAAAACTTGTCTATGGACAAAAGCCTGCCCTTGTTGTACAACCACAGGATCATGGTTACCTCTGCCCAAAAAGGTGCCAGACGACAGTGACCCCAAGTACAACGCGCTAGAAAAAACCAAGAGGAAATGGAACACAAAAGAGTCAATAGGGAAGCAATACCCCTACAACAGGAAAGATTTTAAGTCAGGGACAAAATCTGGGTTGTCAACCACAATCAGCATAAGTTAGATCCAGGGCTACATGGACCAGGCATTGTCATGAAAGTCAAGCCCAACAATACCTACCTCATCAAAGGAATTGGGGCCCAAACCAAACTAAAACATATGCACCATGACTGACTCCGCCTATGTAAGGCAAGAACAGTCCAGTGCAGCTCCAGACTCCCTGTTCCAAATGCCAAACTGGATCAATACCAAGCTCGTGTCCCCGACACACTCAAGAAAGTTCCCAAGGCTCCGCCTTCCAGCACCCCAGGGGGAGATGTCGCAACATCTTCAATTACTCCCTCTTGGGGAATTGACGCCCTGAGTAGTTCACCGAATGGCTCAACAACTAATCATAAGGATAGTGGCACCACTATCATTTGACCATCTATTATGGGGATCACACAATCCAGCTCCTAAGCGGAACACAACTTGAGTAAGCCTCATGACTTAAGAGGAAAGTTACTCAGATAAGCCCCATGACCATCATGACATACATGGACGGCATGTGGCTTTCCATGATACTATATATAATCCTATATTCATATCCAATAAAGTATCATTCTCTTCTTAATCTTCCCCTTTATCTCGTTTATTATACTTCCCAGAAATATATACTTGACACTTGGAGCTGCTTTTATTCTATTTGGGAATGGGTTAGTTAAAAGCTATAAATATAAATCAAGACCACAATAACAGATTTCTTCCCTTAATTGTAAATTTTCAAAGTTGACCTATTGCTACTTTATTTTGATCTGGGTTGCTTTTATTCTAGGCTGACTTGATTTTTATTCAGCTTTGAAAACTACTGTATATTAAATTTGATTTACTTTGGGGTATATAAAGTATAAATTAATTTAGTAATCTCCATCAATGTTTTCCGTGCCTTTTAATTTCATAGTTCTATCATTATTCGGTTTGAGATAAGTTCTAATATCAATTGGACTCTGTTTAATGATGTACAAGTAATATGCTCGATTTTTTGTAGGAGGGATTTTAGATAAGGTAGAAAGATCCAAATGCTGATGTCATAGACTTGGTATTCGGAATTTTCAAGCAAATTTAGCTTTGAGTACCAATCCATGCTGCAATAAGGCGCCAAGCTGATTAAAATGGAATGGTTCATCAGAATTCAGTGAGTGATACTTAGGGATGCTTCAGCTCAGCCCCGGCTGGCTTCCGGCTGTTAGCCGCTATAGCTAAGACGAAAATAAGAATTATATTTGAACATTCTTAAATAAATGTTTGATAGGAGTGACCTAGAGCCAGAAACTGGCCGCGGCTGCCCGGGACTTGACCGAAGCAGCCCTAAAGATACTTAAGCTCTATACAGCTCTTGAGTACCCAGTAAGCTTGTACAGCTAACTCTTCACTGTCATCTCCTTCCTACTTGCCTGAAGCTTCTGGTCCAGGCATGTATTAATTAAATCTATTATTCCTACAATCTCCACAAATATGATCGATTTGTGCTTTTGCGTTGCTTCTTTCCAATAAAATTATTTTGTCATCGGGTTTCTCGGTCCTACTTTTGTTGGGTTTAGCTGCTCTGTATTTTTTGGTGTTGTTCGATACTCTAATGTACTTTTTCCTTTCTTATTAGAACCATATACTTGCCTTTATTTTCTGGACAATTGCTTATTTTGAAATGTCTTAGATAATAGCTACTAAAAGTGTAAAACACTGGCCTACCATGAAATTTACAGGCTCAAAGGTCGTGTTTGGTAGGAATACTGTAGTTTATTTAGCTAACTGTTAGTTGGGAATATTCCGTATGATGTTACTGAGGCTTCAATGATTGAAATATTTCAGGAGGTTGGTCCAGTTGCTGCTTTTCGCATAAACAAAGATAGGGACACTGGTAAGCCTAAGGGTTATGGTTTTTGTGAGTTTCACGACGCCGCCACAGCTGCAAGTGCGGTTCGCAACCTTGATGGTCATGATCTGGGTGGTCGCCAATTAAGAGTTGCGCCAGCTGAGTCAGATAATCCTCCCGCTTCTTTTGCTCCGAGCCAGGTTTCAGCAATGGTTCCTCCAAGGTCTGCAGATGGCATGGGTGCGTCTAATCCTCAATTCAACCACGCCGCCGCCAATAATGAGGTAAATAAAGACGCACATATTAATTTTTAGTCACAAGGCAAAAATGTGAGCGGTCCTACTCCATGTACAGATGCCATCAATGCTACTCTAGCCAGTATGTCCCCTGGCCAAATATTCGAGTTGCTTACTCAAATCAACGTAAGCCGCAATTAGTTCTATATTAACGATATATTAGATCATGGTACAGTATAGTCCTGGCACTGCTCGAACATTTTTATCCCAAAACCCCCAGCTTTGCTATGCTCTCTTCCAGGCGCTAGTCATCTTAAACCTTATAGATAAAGATGTGATCACCAAGTCCTCCAATACAGCTTCGCCTCCCGGTCACAACTCCAGACCTGTAATGCACAATCCCCAACCAATATACCCGCCCAATTACCCACAGCAACCCATCTACCCCAGCCCCCAAATGGGATTCCAACCTCCGCTCATGGGACAAGGAAATCTCCCTCCTCCGCCTTTCCCTCCTCCATTTATGAATCAGCACCTTCCTCCATTTGTGCCTCACATGAATTCTCCTACTGCTCCCAGTGCCCCTACTCCCCATGGAGATCAACACAGTGCCCTTCTGCTCCAAGTTATGCAAATGACACCCGACCAAATCGATCAACTTCCACCCGAGCAAAGAAATAGCCTGCATCTTCTTAGAGCTCAGCTCCTCGGTGGACAGCAGTCACACAATGGCCGCTGATCATCTATTAAACCTAAACTGCTGGTTATTTACCTTTACTTATATTTTCTTCCAAAGCCATTTGCTAGTTGTTCCTGTGCCTCTAATAAGCTTATGATATACGCCTACCCCTTTTAAATCGGTCCTTCAGAGAAGGATTCAGAGTTGCCTTTCTTCATCCAAGTATTTATATGACAGGAAGCAGTGGAGAGTCTTTAACAACCTGGCTTTCTCGACGCAATTTTGACAGCATAAAAGCTATCGTGAAGTTGTCAAAATAAATGCATTCAAGCAGTACTGCTTCAAAACATTCTTTTTTATAACTGATCAAATGCTTTAACACTTATAAGGAATAGTTACGGCGAACAAACATTCGTTATCCCATAGGTTGTATATTGTACACGTCAACCGGAAATTTATTCAATTTGCCAAAAAGTACAGAAATCATACATTGAACTTGATGTCAATACACATTTGACAGGTTTCATTCCCAAATCAAGTCTCAAGCACTCCGTAGTACCACATGAACTGAATTTGCTTAAGGCAGTGAAATTCATTGCCTTCCCAGCCATTTCAGCATTGAATCTCATTTTAAGTAATTTTAATCGTTAGAAAAGAGACAAACCCCATCGCATTGGGACAGATTGGAATATGGGGAGTTTTACTGGTTGGTTGAGATTTCATTTGAAAGGTTTGGGCATAGCCTTACCATCAAAAGGCACAATGGTGTCGCAACATCTTCAATTACTTCCTCTTGGGAAAGTGATTCCCCGTATAATCATGAAATCAGTGACACTCCTATCAATCACCCATCTAATACAGGGATCAAACCTTTCAAGTCCTAAGCAGAATATTACTTGGACAAGCCTCATGACTGCCATGACATACATGTACAGTATGTGGCTTCTCATGATACTATATAATACTCTAAACTCATATCAATAAAGTATTATTCTCTTCTTGATTTTCCCTTTCTTCCGTTTATTATACTTCCAATAAGTATATACATGACAGTGGTAGCACAGGTAGGTTATCCACACCTACACAACTGTTGCAACTGAACCAATGAGAGTTCAGTATTTGAATTGGGGAAGACAACAGTCCAATAGAAAGGATGAGAATTAATAGAATAAAGTATTGTTTATTGTAGAATATTGTGATTAATATACTATATGGGGAAAGCCACAAGGCCACAAGGGGTGGTATAGTGGGATGTTCCATGTAAGGTTCAAAGCCAAGGAATAACTTGTGTGGGGATCAGCAGGTCAAATTGGTAGTGCTCCTAATTAGGAGGAAGTGTCCGCAACTCAATATTATCATCAGATTGGTTCATGTTGTTAGATACGTCAAGGGGCAACTCATTGAGCGCCCCCTGTGTATTGTAAGATACGTTGGCAGGCAAGTCTGGAAACTTGGTTGCAACACCCCCCTTGCCCCCGGCTTGTCATCAGACACCAGGATTGAAGTCTGTGGAAGATCTGGGAAGGTCTGCACAAACAACCTTTATGTGGGGATGGCACAGCAGGGCCACAAGCAATTGTGATGGAGCTTCTTGGTGTTCCCTTGGGCATCTTCAAGTTGATAGGTGTGATTGTCATAGATTGCGGCTATCTTGAAGGGTCCCAAGTGGTTGGGTTCTAATTTGGCAGACTTGGGATTGAGGGTTTAGACAGGGTCACCTACAGTGTATCTGGCTTCAAGGTGCTTTGTCCCTCCTTCAATTTGTTTGTGTTTGATTTCTCGGGCCTTGGCACACCATTGATTCAGGGATGGAGTTTTCAACAGGGGGGCTTTCCAGGAACTTTAGACTGTAACTTCCCCTGTTCAACTTCTGTCAGACCGTCAGGTGTTCCAAAGGCCAAGGCGCTGGGACTGAACCCAGTGCCTCTGTTAAGCCTTGCTTGTAAGATAAGTAGAGTGGTGGGCAGGTGTTCAGTCCACACAGTGTAAGGGTGCTCCTGTGAGAGCTTGGCAATTAGTTGTACCAGTGAACCATTTAGATGCTCCACGCTACTGGCCAACAGGTGAAATAATTGATGGCCATAATGATGTACTTATTGCCTAGCCTATGTTTAGGGAGGGGTCCAACAATGTCAAGGGCCCACTGTTTGAAGGGTTCCATGGCTTTGATGGGCAGGACAGACTTGGGGGTGCAGGTTTAGATGTATTATTTTTGCACAGCACACATGTTTTGAGGAGATCCAAGATATCTTGGTGCATACACGGCCACCATACCTTTTGTTTCATGATCTCAAAGAGGTTGCGTCCTCTGATTTGACCCAAGGTGTGGTGATAATGCAATATTGTGTTGCCTTGTTGTGTGGTGGGAATGTAAGGCTTCTTCTCACCTGTCTCTGCCTGGCGGCAGACATTGCCAGCATTGGTGGTGAACTGACTTTTGTTGTCCTTCAGCTTGGAGATGGTTACTGAGTTAAGGCCCTCATAGTGAGTTGCTTCAGGACAGAGGTATAACATTGGTGTCAGGGATCCAGTCTTGGGTGGCTGGCCTGTTGTTTTCAGGGGTAATTTGGGCCAGATTTTTTGCAGGCAATGCCCACCACAAGAGGGGAGCTAGCTTAAAAAGGTAGGAGACAGACTTTCCCACCCAGGACCATGGGCTGGCAGCCAGGATTATTGTCGTGAATAACAGCATTCACCATGTTTTGATTTTGCCTTTGTTGGGCCATTTCAAGGACAAATCTCTCGCTTTCGCTTTTGACTCTCAAAATGAACTGGCTTCTGCTTCAGGAAATATGATTGTTTGGTTTCCTGACTCTGCGCAACTCACTTGCTCCACTAATGCTTGTGGCAAGTGATCCTACCGTCCTGGTAGTGTTTTGTGGTATTCCTAACCACTATATATTCCATTTCACAATCACCAATAAAAATTAAGTTCTATTCACATTTTTGTCTTTGTGTCTTCTGTACTTCCGTGCCTCTCTCTAGCCACAACTAGTAGAGATTATTCTTCCAGGGCTGCAAGGTAAACAATATTGCCTTCCCTGTCATCTAACCAAGACTTAGTACAAATCCAATCCTAAGGTTAGGATTTCCCTGTTGTGTGTCTGTGCTGCGCCTCAGAACACGACAAAAATGGTGCTCACTACAGGGGCTGTAAGCCCCTTGGTTATCCCTTTTGCATCTACATTTGAAGGTCCCTTGCCTCTGCCTATTTGGGAGTCAACCTCGCCTGAAATTACCAGCCTTCCTATTGAGGAAGACATCGCCGACCCGCCTATTGTCCCTACTGTACTGAACCTTGGGAATGGTCCCTGCTTAGTTGCTTACCCTATGGGTACCCCTGACTTGGAACAAGTCATGGCAGTAGCCCTTGGGATAGCTCGGGACGGGGCCATCCCTCGCCTTCAGCTACAGTTTAGCCGTGCTGAATACTATGAGTTAATTGTGGCCCCTCAGTTTCCACAACACCTCCTCTCAGTGGCTGGCTCCGCTGATCATCTGCTGTCATCCTTTGTACAGCTTGCCTTGGCCCATCACCAGATGGTGTTGGGACTCCACGTTCAAGAAATCTCGTCTCTACAAGCAGCTGTTACTCATCATTGGGACCAGTTTGCTGCCTACCAACAATGGCTTCATTCCCTGTTCTCCCTGATATCTGACAATCAGCGTGATTTGGTCGCCTCTCAAACACGTTTAGTCAATTCCATTAAGCAAATACGCCAGTCCATCCCTGAGTACGTTAGGGAGCAACTACATGAGTTTCACCAGTTAGAACAACCCTGGCGCACTCAAGTAGACTCCACCCTAACGCTTATCTCTCTAACTTTGAGCGCCCTGTGCAACAGCTCAATGCATTCAGTGTCTATTCCTTTGAGCAATTGCAACAGGTAGCTGACCTTGCCGCCCAAGGTCTAAATGAGCTCGGTGCAGAATTTGATCAAGAAAGAGCTATCACTGCCGCCGCTATTGCCAATTTTCAGAGTCAGGTGAATGAGCTGTCCTCTCCCAAACATGATGCTCTGCCTTCTCCTCCTGCTGATGATCTGGTGGACAGAGAGCAGAGAATCTGGGAAGCCATCCGGGAATTACGTGCCTCCACTTGTAGCCAAGGACGTCCTACTGAAATGCCTCAACCTGATCCCCAGGTTCTTGCGCTGACTGCTCAGGTCGCTGAACTACAGCAGGAAATTGCTGCTTTACGTGAAGAAGTGACAGCCACTGCTAGTCCACGCAGGGTTAACGAGGAAGATGGATGTTGTCCTGGTTTGGAAGGGGCTCCTCAAATCCACTGCGCTAGGGAGTTGATTGCCCTAGCTAGTGAGGTGGACCACTTGAAACAAGGCCAGACTAAGTTGGACAGAGACGTACAGGAGATGAATGAGCTGATTGATTCGGTAAACAACAGGTTTTCCCCTTGCCTATCAGTGGGGCCATCCCTTACTTTGCAACTGGCTGAACTCTCCACGGTTGTCACTACCCAAGGACAACGCCTAGATGTTACTGAACAACAGACCTCTCTAGCCAACACTACGGGTGCCAGAACTACCAAGACTCTGACAACCCTTGAAGAAAGTGTTTGACAGCTATGGGCTAGACAACCCCCCTCCAAATCTGAAGCTGAATTTTCCCCGAGCATAAATGTACTTGATAGCAGCAATGGTGGTCCAACTCCTGAGGCACACTTCAAGCCTACTTTTAAGCAAGTGTTTGACCCTAAAACCTCGACTATTGCAGCCTTCTTAACTATTTACAAGACTGCTATGAGACAAGCATCAGATGAAGTTAAGAAAGAACATATTCTGACTTGCCTACACCCGGCCTGTCAAGAGGTAGTTGTACCAGAGCTGCCCTCCATCAAGACCTGGGAGGACATGAATCAACTCTTGATTGACAAGTTTGGTGGTGATCTTAGCCTGGAGGTGAAAAAGGATGCCTTCATGCACATATCTTTCAAGCCCAAAGAGATGTTAGCCAAATTTGCAGACAGATTTTGCATGGAGGGACAACAATTAATAACAAGCAGACAATTGACGGCGCATGAAGCGTATATGGCCTGCGCCCAGGCCCTCAAGGTGAATCAACTCCTGTGTCTTCATTTCAAGGCCCACAAAGCTATGCTGTCCTCCATGAAAAGTATAAAGAAACTGCTACAGGATATGCATCTTACCCATTCTGGGGCAGTCATTTGGGAGAGTTGTACCACTTCCAACTCTGGATCTTCTTCTTGCGGCCCTCGTATCCTCACTATGAACTCACAAAATCCTCCTTGACATCAGGTTTGCCACAACTGTGGTCAGATAGGCCACCACTCTCGCGTCTGCACCAATCCACAGGTTGAAGGAGCTGATCCCAAGGATCAGTCGGGAAAAGAACAGTCAACCTAGAGGCAGAGACGCTCTTGGTTGACAATTCTTCCCAGTCTCCTCCTACACCCCCGCCTGTTACTGACTCTGAACCTGCTGATGATGAAGCTCCTCCTATCCTCCTCCTGTTCCATGACATTTCTGACAATTCTGATGTGGATGAATCTGATGTTGAAGACCATGATGCATACAGGTATTCTGTTCTTGCTGTCCCTGAGACTATTGCCGTTCCCTACAAGCTGCAATCTGGGAAGACTACAACAACCACCAAGCCCTCGTTTGAGGCCAAGGCAGTTGTCTCCTGTCCCTACCTTACTCAGGCAAAACGGTCCCCTGTATTAGTGGAATCATCAGAGGAAGCTGCTGAAGTTGCAGACACTGTTTTCAAGAATGTATCTGTCTCACTCCCTCTCCAGACTGTATATAAGGAGTTTCCAGGACTACAATGCATGATTGAGAAATGGGACAAGGAACTAGCTGAGGCACAGGATATCTTGGCTGTTCTGCCACCCTTTGGACACACCACCACCCAAGTAGAGATATCTATCCAAAAGGTCAAGATCAAAGCCATCCTGGACACCAGTTCTCCTGTCAACATTGTTTCTTCTAAACTGATGAAGAAACTTAAGCTGGCCCCTGATCTCAACTACCATCAATCCTATGGCACCACTGGTCTCTCCATGACTTGTGCCATAGGTGCGTACTCTGCCTTACCAATGCAATTTGGTAAACTCCTGTTGGCTGCGCCAGCTGTTGTTCTAGAAAATGAGAGCTATGACCTTTTGGTTGGTACCCAGTTCCTTTGGGAATATAATGGGATCATCAACCTAAAGGATGGTTATCTTTACATCCTAGGGTACAAAGTCCCTCTGATCTTTGAAGAGCCAATCAAAGTTCCTGGTAAACGGTTGAAGTCATGTACTCTGGAGTACCCCACTGGAGTTTTCACCCTAAAATACCAAACCCATTCCACCAACATGAAGTGTCCTCCCATGGCTTGTCCTGCAACTGAGGGAATTCCTCTCATGACCACGTCTGCTGTCACCATCCCTCCAGGTTCTCAGGCTATCATAGACTCCCAGATATCATATGAACTACCTGAACGGACTTTCTTAGAGCTGTATTCCCCTCCTTTGCTGGGGCGTAACAAGCCTTACCTTTGTCCTGGAATTCTAGACGTTTCCCACAAGGATCCCGTTCAATTACTAGTTGCCAACCTTACTGCGCTTCCTATGACTGTATCCAGAGGGCAGGTTGTTGGTTACAGAAAGTTGTTAAATGCTCCTGACGTCTTGTCTCTTCACCCCTTTGGAACGTTTAAAGACTTTAACCTACCCAAAGACAAGCCTCAAGTCCTATCTTTATTCACTGCCCAAGACTTCCCTCAGTTGTCCCCAGTCCAACAGAAAGAGGTGCTTGATTTACTAGACCAGTTCTCAGGCATCTTTGCTAAAGATAGTACTGATTATGGGTTATCCAAAGGTGTGATACATCAGATTGACACAGGAGATGCTCCCCCCTTTTGTGCTAAGCCATACCACCGCAGCCAAGTGGAAGATGTGTGGGTCTCTAAGGAGCTCAAACAACTGCTGGACACTGGACTGCTAGCTCCCTCTCAGAGTCCCTGGGCTTCTCCTCTGCCCATCTTAAAGAAAAAGGATGGTGGACACCGGATTGTGATGGACTATCAAAGGTTGAATTCTCTAACCAAGAAAGATTCCTATCCCTTACCACGCATTGATGACGCCCTTTGACGCCTTGGAGGCTCTAAGTTTTTCTCTGCCATGGATTTGGCGTCTGGCTACTGGCAAGTTGACCTCTCTCCAGAAGACTGTCAGAAGGCTGAACTCATCACATCAGAAGGATTGTTTGAACCTACTTGCATGCTGCAAGGGCTCTGTAATGCCCCGGCAACTTTTCAGAGGGCCATGGTCTCTATCCTGCATGACTTGAAGTTGTCGTGTGTCTTAGTCTATCTAGATGATATAACAGTCTTCAGCACAACTTTCACTGATAACCTAGCCCATCTTAAAGAGGTGTTCATAAAGATCTGAGAAGCTGACCTCAAGCTAAAGCCTTCTAAGTGTGCTTTCTTCAAAGAGAACTTTGAATTCCTGGGCCATGAAGTAACCCAAACAGGAATTTGTCCAATGACCAAAAAGGTTGAAGCCATCGACAAAATGCTTCCGCCCACCAACCTCCGAGAAGTACAAGTCTTTCTGGGCATGATGGGTTACTATAGACAATTCATCCCTGATTTTGCTGATACTAGTGAACCCCTGGTCCAACTATTGCATAATGTCCCTTTCAAATAGACCGCCAGTCAACAGCAAGCCTTTGAGACCCTAAAGCAGAAACTCAAAGAAGCACCCATTTTAGTGTACCCTGATTACAATAAGGAATTCATCTTGTACACTGATGCTAGTGACCTTGCTATTGGGGCTATTTTGGCTCAACTCAACGATGAAGGTGTGGACCACCCTGTAGCCTATACTTCATGTGTGCTAAATAAGCATGAAAAGAATTATTGTGTTACAGAGAAGAAATGCCTCGCTGTGCTGCATGCAGTCAAACAATTCTGCCACTACGTGTATGGTACCCATTTCACAGTTGTCACTGACCACGCTTTGCTCAAATGATTACAACAGATTAAGGAGCCTGAAGGATGCCTAACCAGATGGGCTCTCCGCGTGCAAGGTTATGACTTCACTGTGCTCCATTGCCCCAGGATTCAACATCAGAACGCTGACAGGCTATCCCAAATGCCCATCCTTGCCCTACATCCTGCTGGGGCAGATTGCCTGTATGAGCTAATTGGCTACCCCTCTTCCTGGGAAAGTGAGACAGAAGAGGTTTGACTTGCCTTGTCCAAGCTGTCTGAAGATACCCTCATACGCAACAACCAACTCTTCAAGAAGGTGCAGGGTCAATACCTGCCATATGTGCGTCCCAGTCTTTGCCTCTCTTTGGTGTCACAAGCTCATAAAGAAACTGGCCATGGAGGCATAGCCAAGACCTTTGACTGGCTTCAGAAGAATTACTTCTGGGAGAATCTTTGCCTTTTGATCCCAGATTTCATAGCTAGTTGCCATGACTGCCAACTTCAGAGGCCCCAAGCTGCTTCTCACGAGTTCAAATTGGTTCCCCCTCAACATGCTTTTCATACAGTTAGCATTGATGCTGTAGGTCCTCTCCCCCGCTCAAGCTCCAGATGCCGCTTTATCCTGATTGCCGTTGACCACTTCAGCAAGTGGGTAGAAGCTCGCCCTACTAAAGACATCACTGCTAAGACTACTGCTGCCTTCCTGCTGCAGGATGTTTTCTACTGCCATGGCTGTCCCCAAGTGCTGTTATCAGACAACGGGACCAACTTCAATGCCAAACTTGTAACCTCTGTTGTTGAAGCTCTAGGAACTCATCAGTTGTTCTCTGCCCCCTATAATCCTTCCACTAATGGGGCAGTTGAGCGTGCCAACTTGACACTGGTTTCTATCATGAGGAAACTCACCTACTCTGACGCTGCCAATTAGGATCTATACTTACCTGCTGCCCTCTTTGCCTATTGTCTGAGCAGACATCGGGTCACAGGGTACTCCCCCTTTGCCATGTTGTATGGGTGTGAAGCCACCACTCTGTCACTCTTGGGGGTTCCCCTACTCTCCTCTGATAAGGCCATGAACCCTGACAACCACATCAAAGACTTAGTCAACCGCATCATTGATATACAGGCCACTGCCTACACTTCCGCATATAAGACTAAGATGCTCAAGCTCTCTCCTGAGAACGCTGGGCGCTCCTCTTGCCTGAGTTTGCTGTTGGCAACCATGTCCTATACTATCAACACCGTGTGGGTGGGCGCGCACACAAATTAGACTCCCTATGGATTGGTCCTTTAGAGGTGACTTTCAAGCAAGGATCTGAGTACACTGTAAAGCTCCTCTCCAGTGGTTGCCCTTTTGCTTGTGTACACGCCAAGTTCCTCCGCAAGTATCACCTCCCAAAGGCCAATCTAGAGAGGGGCAATGTTGTGAATAACAGCATTCACCATGTTTTGACTTTGCCTTTGTTGGGCCATTTTGAGGACGAATCTCTTGCTTTTGTATTTGACTCTCAAAATGAACTGGCTTCTGCTTCAGGAAATATGATTGTTTGGTTTCCTGACTCTGCGCTACTCACTTGCCCCACTCATGCTTGTGGCAAGTGATCCTACCATCCTGGTAGTGTTTTGTGGTATTCCTAACCACTATATATTCCATTTCACATTCACCAATAAAAATTAAGTTCTATTCACATTTTTGCCTTTGTGTCTTCTGTACTTCTGCGCCTCTCTCTAGCCACAACTAGTTGAGATTATTCTTCCAGGGCCGCAAGGTAAACAATATTGCCTTCCCTGTCATCTAACCAAGACTTAGTACAAATCTAATCCTAAGGTTAGGATTTCCCCGTTGTGTGTCTGTGCTGCGCCTCAGAACACGACAATTATAGTGACAATCACCCCTGTGAGGGTGATCTACACAATCCCAAACAGCTTACCAGTATGGTTGGTTAGAAGGTCGGGTGAGGAAGCAGGAATAGGTTTGGGGGTCACAGGCAGTTCCATGGGTAGGTTGTAAGCAGGAAGATAGTTGAATTTTCCTCTGAACAACTTGGGTGTTGAAAATATCCACGGGCTTTGTCGGTTGTATCTAACAGTAGATTGTATGTGGGCCAAAGGATTGAGTTCAAGTATCTTTTCTGGGGTGTAGTCCTTGAATTTGGGTTTCAGAGGGTAGTTGGTGAAATTGATGAGTCCAAAGGGTACAACAGGAGGACAGAAAACTGTGGGCAGTGGGGCAGGGAATCTTGAACTGAATTGGTAGATAGCAAATACAAAATAAGGCAATAGCTGTGTGAGCCAAAATAACATAACCTTTATTCAAAAATGGCAATAAGGTTTGAGTGCAGAATCTATAGGCATATATAGCATCTCGTCTTCAAACTTAGTATTTTCCATAAGGGCTTCATTAAAATATCAGGAAAAATGTGGGCAGGTGGCCATAAGGTCCAGGTGCAGGAGCGGCAAAATGGCACCTTGGCTGGGTGTTCTCTCATTGATCAGAACGTCCAAATTAGTCACTTTATTTTCTTGATTTTGGGCTGTGGTCACGGGGTTGGGCCCAAAACCCAGGGTTTCCTTTGGCAGTTGAATTTGATTGGTTACCTGAGAGGACTTCAAGTTCATGAAGTTCACAGAGGCACCTTCTCTGCCTCTATTAGGCAATTTGAGAAGCTCCTCCTCAGGCACCACCATAGTTGAACCTGTGCTGGTATTCTGGCTTTGGGACTTAGCAGGGGCCTCAGCTAGTGGGGGCTCAATCCCAAAAAAATGCAGGCGGGCAGGCCCTTGCTCCATGGGCCCAGCGGCCCGCAGGAATGTAGGTTCAGGGTTCAAATCCCACCCTTGGGCCCAGGTTTCCAGGGGTAATGAATTGTCAATCCTGACAATTGGTCAATCTGGATCCAAGCCAACATCCCCGGTGATAGACACTATGTAGAGATATGAGAGGGCGTCAGCTGTGATAAGTTCCTTTCCCAGCTTTTACTCAATGTGCAACTGGTAGGGGGATAGACGCTTGACCTAGCCTGCTTGGCAGTGTGTCAAGTGGGACTGCGTGTTGAAGTAAAGGAGTGACTTGTGATCTGTCAGGACCCAGGGTGGAAAGTTAGCCTCTTCCAGGTAACAGCGCCATTTCTCAACGCAGTGCACAATTGCTTCTAACTCTTTATCATGAATGGAATAACATTGTTCTGAGTCAGTAAGCTTCCTGGATTTGTATGCCACGGAGAGGAAGACACCCTTGTCAGTTTCTACCCCTAGCACACCCCCTATGGCTCTGTCAGATGCGTCAGTTTTGAGTTTGTACTGGTGGTTCTAATTGGGGAACTGCAATACAGGTGCAGTTGTAAGTCTTTTCTTCAATGTCTCAAAGGCTTGATATCTGGAAGGAGTCCAATGGAAGCGCTGTTTAGTGTTCAGGAGCTCAGTGAGGGGTGCAATTAGTTCCCCACAATTGGGAATAAACTTGCGCACATAGGCAACCATGCCTAAGAAGTTACGCACCTGGCCCACATCAGTGGGAGGCGGCATGTTGGTGATTGCCTTGATTTTGGCAGGGGCAGGCTTTATCCCTTGGTGAGATGGTGTGCCCAAGGAACAGCAGCTCCAACTTGAGGAACTTGCATTTGGAGGGTTTAGCTTTTAGCTGATTTTTCCAAAGGGTGTTGAGGACAGCAAAGAGGTGTTGGAGATGTGTGGTTTGGTCTTGAATGAAGACAATAATGCTGTCAAGGTACACAAAAACACATTTCCAATTTTAATTACTCAAATGCTTTTTTCATCAACATGGCAAAGGTGGAAGGAGTGTTGGTCATTCCAAAGTTCTTGACCCAACACTCAAACAACCCGTAGTGTGTGTAGAAGACAGTTTTTGCCTCATCCCCTGGTGCAATGCAGACCTGGTTGTACCCTGCAGTGAGATCAATCTTGCTAAAGACCTTTGCACCCTCAAGTGTATCAAACAGGTTGTCAATCAACGGCAGGGGGTACTTATTTGTAACTGTCACCTCATTTAGGGCGCGGTAATCTGTGATCAGGCAAAGGGATTATTCCTTCTTGGCTACAAAGAAGACAGCTGCCCTGTATGGAGAGAACAAGGTGCAAATAAAGCCGTTGTCAAGTGCGTCCATGAGGTGCTGGCAGAGGGTCTCATCTTCTTTTGGTGTGAGACAATATAAGGGATTTGCTTTAGGTAACAACCCTTGGAGTTGTACAGCATGCTGGATCTCTTGGGGAGGAGGCAGTTGGTCCAGTGTTTTGCTGAAGACTTCCTTATACTCCTTGAGGAGTGTGGCAAGTGCTGGTGGAGGTGAAGTGGTCAAGGGAGGGGCCGCAGATGGTTCAGCGCGGATAACTTTGACTGAGCATTGATTAAAGTCTAGTTTTTCCCCCTTGAAATTTTAAGAGCCTGTCTCTGTTATTCTGACAAACACAATATCATGGAGTAACTTGCTCATTTCAACAGGATAGATCTGAAAATCCACCCCATTTCTATTGAGAGTGATAACAAATGTATCCCAGTCAATGTAGGGACAATTGTGACAAAGCCAGTCAAGGCCAGCAATTACGTTGTGGCTGAGCCCTGTCATGATTGGCCCAGAGAGCTTAACCTGGATGCTCCCCATTCTCACAGAGAAGGGTACCGTCTCATGGGTAATTGCCCCTCTATGGGAATCAGCTACTTGTACTGCCTTGAATCTGCTTGGCACGTGGTCTAATTGCTGAGAATCAGTGAACGTCTGGTCAACCATAGTGTGGTTGTCCCCAGTATCTACCAATAGTTTGTGGGTATTCCCACAAAAACAGAAGAGATAAGCTAAGCGGGTTACTTTATTGGGATAGTGGCTTGCTGGAAGCACAGGGTTGTCACTATGAACCTAGAAGACGTCAAGGGTTTCAACTTTGTGTACACTGTAGTCACAGGGATTCTTTGTAAGGAGGGATTGAGAGTGAGGATCAAGTGGGGTTGTAGAACCTCCCGTAGCTACAACCCCCAGGCGTTTCCCTGGTCCTCAATTTGTGCTAGCTGGAGTTCCCCCTTTCAGGGGTGCTTAATCACATTTTCCTGCTGGCAGGGCTGGCAGTGGCCCACTTGGTTGTGGGCACTGCCAGGTGTTGAACAAAGTTGAGGTAGAGCATCATTTGTATAGCAGAAGCCCATCAAAGCCTGATTGTTGGTCTCCACAATGGCCTTGTAACAGTCATCAATGGAGGTGCAACAACCTACAGGGACCCACTTACAGATATGAGGCTTGAGCTCATTGACTATCAGGGTCAGAAGCATGGTGTTTCTGTTGGTTACGGCTTTGGGGGCGGCAACAAGAGCTTTTTGCCATGCAATAAGGTATTTGGGAACGGATCCAGTCTGTTTAATAACTAAAAGGGGAGTTCCCACTACAATGGGTGAGAAGTTTTCACTTTAGCGGGATTTTGTGGTGTCCCTGAATGCCGCCCAGGTGACCTCAATTTCTTGACTGGCCCAGTTGGTAAACCACACAGCAGCGGGCCCCGTGAGGCGCCCAGATGCAGTGACAACCCACATGATCTCAGGAACCTGAAAGATACAGAGGCAGATCTTGGTGGAGTGAAGCCAACTGACAATGTTGGCTCCTTCAACCCCACCCACAAAGGATTCCAGCTGGAGGTTGAGCATGTACTGTGAAAGGTCCGACTGAGGCAGGGTGACACTGGCGTCACACTGTCCAAGACAGAGTCAATTATACACACTCTTAAGAACTAGATGGTCTTGGTAAATAATGTACCCATTGGGGATGTCCCCCTTGGGGATTGGCAGGAAGGTCTCTTGATGGGGAGTAGCCATATGGCCTGTACTCTGTCCTTTCTTAGGGGGAATTTTCCTTTTAGGTAGGTTGTGAACCTACCGCTGCTACCACTGCTGCAACTGAACCAATGAGAGTTCAGTATTTGAATTGGGGAAGACAACAGTCCAATAGAAAGAACAAGAATGAATAGAATAAGGTATTGTTTATTGTAGAATATTGTGATTAATATACTATATGGGGAAAGCCACAAGGGGTGGCATAGTGGGGTGTTCCATGTAAGGTTCAAAGCTGAGGAATAACTCATGCGGGGATCAGCAGGTTAAATTGGTAGCACTCCTAATTAGGAGGTAGTGCCTACAACTCAATATTGCCATCAGATTGTTTCATGTTGTTAGATACGTCAAGGGGCAACTCATTGAATGCCCCCTGTGTATTGTAAGATACGCTGGAGGCAAGTCTGGAAACTTGGTTGCAACACAACTTAAAGAAAAAAACTCCTCCAAAGAAAAGAACCCAGCATATGTCACTCCCCACTGGTTGGAGAAAATACAAAGAAGGTCAAGACGTCCTCACAGAATACATTGTCTTCAACAATATTGACATGAATCCTAATATTCAAGCATTATCAATTTTGCCTTTGGCAAAGCTGCATCTTGAGTGTGAACTCCTCCTGTTCCCTTTCTCAACTCAAAACGGGTTTCATTCTAAATCAGGTGAAGGACTCATTTAAATTTTGACTGATGACATGAGTGATCCTCAACTTACTTATGTGAGTGTCCAATGATCTATCTGACCTTCTATTGTTTTGTGGTAAACATTTGCTATATAAGAATTATTTAGATTTGTCCAATAAAATATGTTATATTTATACTTTCTTTTTATGTTTATTCTAATACTTTGGCACTATCTCTCTAGTCTTGTCTAGAGGATATTTCAAAGCTACAGAATATTACAAGATGATAGTTGCTCCTTGTATTCCATACTACTTCCTTTCAGCAGCTAACTCTGCTAATTGCTTAATCAATTCTTTTGTCCAACCTGATTTAGTCCATAATCATATGGTACTGGGGCTCCATGTCCATGAGATTTCCTCTCTTTTTGTCACTGTTTAAACCCATTGGTAACAGTTCTCTGCCTACCAACAGTGGTTGTACTCCCTGTTCTCCCTAATATCTAATAACCAGAGAGATCCCATTACTTCCCAAGCTCAATTGACCAAATCTATCAAGCACCTACACTCTTCAGTCCCTGACTACGTTTTTGCACGCCTCCAGAAGTCCCATCATCTACAACAACCCTGGCAGGCCCAGGTTGACTCTTTCCTTAACACTCACTGCACTGACTTTGAGAAGTTGGTGTACAGCTCAATGAATTATGTGTCCATACTGCTGAGCAATTGCAACACTTAGCTGAGGTTGCCTCAAAAAGTATGCAGGACATGCAGGACAAATCAATAAGGGAAATGCTGCTGCAATTACTATTATCCAAGGATTGCAGGCTCACATAGACAAGCTAAGCCAACCCTCTGCTGGTGATCACCCTTCTAAAGATTTGGTGAGGTGAGAACAAAAATTATGGGATGCTATCCATGAACTGTGAGCTACCACATGGAGCCAAGCTTCTCCAGAGGCTGTACCTCAACCTGATACCCAGGTAGCAGTACTTACAACTCAGAAAGCTACACTCCAGCAAGAAACCTTGGAGCTACAAGCAGCCATCACAGAGTCCATCATCTTGCCAGGACCATCTGAAAATGAAGGCTGTTGCCCAGGAAGGCCTGAACAGCCCCATATCCATTGTTCTAGAGAGTTGATTTCTCTAGCCAATAGACTTGACTATATGAAGAAAGATCACAATGCTCTAGATACAGATTCTCAGGAAATGACCAAATTTATTGACTATGTCAATGAGCAATTCTCCCCTTACCTGTTGATAGGCCCTTCCTTGAATTTGCGCCTAGCTGAACTCTCAACTGTGGTGACCAACCAAGGACATCAATTGGATACTGCTGAGCAGCAACCAGGCCGCACTGCTGAAGCTGGTACCTGCAACTCTAACTCTTTAGTCACTTTGGAGGAAAGTGTTTGACAGTTGTGGACCAGACATCCTTCCACAGAATCTGAGGCTGAGTTCTCCCCTTGCATCAATATGGCAGACAGTAATAATGGTGGACCAACTCCTGAGAACTCATTTCAAACCTACCTTCAAATAGTCTTTGACCCAAAAACTGTGACAGAAATTGTGGGATAATATAAAGCCATTTTTAAGTGATGGGGAATTACCACCCAAATCCACATAGAATTAATGATTAACCACCAACGTGGCTTCAAATATCATTTTGTAAAATTTCCAATTGTAATACCAGGATTAAGCAGAATAATTGATCCTAACCAAAGTAGCCCAAGATAAATGGCCTGAGACAGCAACAACATATCTTTAGAATAAAATTCTGGACATTGGGAGGCAACATAATTTTCAGTTTCAAGAATGGAGGGTGGGGCATCTAGATCAGCTGGCGCAAAATTAGCATTGGGCAGCACCAACAACAAAGTTCCAACTGCTGGGGCCCATCTTCCAGAAATGATTTGGTTGAGAATCAGATTGTATGGAATATATTGTAACAACCCAACCACAGGATGCATTTTGAAAAGTAAATTATAACTAGGGATAAATGATTTTTATTGAGTAGAATTTTGGGAGGACTCAACTCTTAGAGTTGAAACAGTGAAAATTATTAGATATATATCAGAAAATTAACTAAGCAATATCACCTGAATCTTGGCCTCCTATTCATTCCACATTGTCAAGTAAGTATCTGGTCCAGGTTGCAAAGAACCCTTGTGTGACCAACTTCTGACAACCATGCTAATTAACAAGTTTGTATTGGGTGACCCTCAAATTACGCCAATTTATCAACATCAATTTGCAAGGAGGAACTGGTTTCAGCTGACAGACTGGAGCAGCTGTAACCCATTTCTGGTTAACTGTTTGATTTAAATCCGTTAACTTGGTCAATTTTGATAAAGGCTTTCTGGCTTTTTGAGCCTTCTTGTGTGGGCAGATAATTCCTGGCATGATGGAACCTACTGTGACAAAAACGTCTACAATTACTTCCTTCCTTACCATACACAAAACTTCCATGTGTAGGGCTTCTGATGAGATCAAGAAAGAACACATCTTGACCTGCCTCCACCTACCTGTCAAGAGGTGGTAGTATCCAAACTTCCTTCCATTACCACTTGGGAAGATATGAAGCAATTGCCAATTAAGGAGTTTGGTGAAGACCTCAGCTTAGAGATGAAGGATGTGTTCACGCACATAGCCTTTAAACTTAAGGAAACTATAGCTGAGTTTGCTGATAGGTTTTATGTGGAAGGTCAGAAACTGATAACAAGCAAACAATTGGCTGCCAATGAAGTCTATACTGCTTGCTCTCAGGCCCTCAAGGTCAACTGTCAGGATTAACCTTTTATTAGCTGCTATTCTGTCTTTTACATTTATCTGCTTATTTGGCTGCTAGTATAACCAATATTGTCCTATTCACTTAATTTCTAAATTCCCTGCTTCCTACCTCCATTTTCCATATTTAAAGTCTTATATTGGCTTTGTTTAAGCCAACTTATGATCTAAATAATGGTTAACACTATTCCAAACATTCCTTATCTTTTTGCCACCTGGTTTCAAACCCTGGATCTACTTAAGAAGATTAAAAAGTTGGCTCTGAAAAGCTTACCTTTCACTTTACGCTTTACTAAGCGTTTGGACTGGTTTTTCCCTCGCTTTTTTTGCTCGCTCTTACCCAGAGCTTTGCCGTAACTGCCTATCACTCCTTCTGGTCTCCTTTAGCTTGAATTTAACTATTCCAAGTTAAATATTAAGTATTTTACACCCTTTACCTCTGTTCTTTTAAGAGTTTTCTATAACTGAAAATGGTTAAACTCTCACCTCAATTCCTGCATTCCACAAACAAAGCTTAATAAAAGGCTTGGTTTTCTCCAGTCTCAACACTAAGTTGAGATTGTTTGACTTGCACCTCAAAAAAGGTACTTGTTAGGTTTTGTGGCTTGTTTTTCCTTTCTAATTTAGTTAACTTATTTTTTTGACCTTATGATTTCTTTTGATTTTCTATTTCATCAGTTAGGTAGTTTCTATAATAATACACACAATTTGATAATTGATAGTTTTAACCCTCTAACTAGTGGTGAGCAATTCCCTGACTTAGAAATTGATTTTTTGGCCAAGTCCTCAGTCATTAAGACTGGGTTCTATTTTATTTTCTTAAGATTAATCAATTGCCTCAGCCCTTATTTTACCTCCTACAAGCTTCTAGGAGCCCTAGTCCAGTTGTTACTACAAACCTTACCTACTTTTTTGTATTTGACCAACATAAATATAAACGGTATTAAAGCTTTGATCTACAACCATCTTCCCCAAACTATGAGACCTTACATCAACCAGCTCTTATTCTTGCACTTCAGAGCATATAAGGCTATGTTTATATCTATGAATAGTATCAAAACCCTCCTTCAAAACATGCACCTCACCTATTTGGGCTCAGTAGTACAAGAGAGTTGAGCTGATGTGTCTGGCACAAATTCATGCACTCCTCAAATCCTAGCCATGAACACCTAAAACCAGCCTAAACAACAAAGCTTTTATAATTGTTGTCAGGTAGGCTACCACTCTCAATACTGTATGTTTCCTCGTGTTGAAGGAGCTGATCCTAGAGACCAGGCGGGAAAAGAGAGGTTATCCTAGAAGTGAAGATGCTCTTGGTTGACAACTTTTTAAAGTCCCCCTTCACCTCCTTCCACCTCTGCTGACAATGCATCTGATCCCCAAGCATCTCCAATTATTCTCTTGTTCCATGACATTTCAGATGACTCTGATATGGAGGAATCCAATACTGAAAATTCTGATGCATATGGATAATCTGTCCTTGCTGTACCTGAGACTATTTCTGTCCCCTATAAACTATGTTCTGGGAAACCCACAACCACTGCCAAAACTTTTGCTGAATCCAAGAAAATTGTCTCAAGACCCTACCTCACTCAAGCCAAGAGGTTGCCTGCCTTGGTAGAAACCTCTGAAAAAGACACAGAGATAGCTGAGCTGTAATATCATAATGTTTCCATTTTTCTTCCCCTGCAGAGGGTTTATGAGTTTTCTGACCTCAGTTGTATGCTGGAAAAATGGGACAAGGATTTGGCTGAATCACAGGATGTCTTGACTGTCCTTCCCCCTTTTGGATGTAATACTACTTGTGTAGAGATATACATCCAAAAGGTGAAGATCAAGATTGTCCTTGACACTGGATCTCCAGTCAATGTTGTGTCTTCCAAGTTAGTGAAGAAACACAAGCTAGCTCTGGACCTCAACTATCATCAGACCTATGATACAGCTGGCCTATCTATGACACCGGACATTGGTGTGTACTCATCTCTCCCTATGCAATTTGGCAAGCTACTCCTTGCTGCCCCTGATGTAGTCCTGAAAAATGAGAGCTACAATCTATTGATAGGTACTCAATTTCTCTTAGAATACAATGTGATCATCAAAATGAAAGATGGATACCTGTCAATCCTTGGGTATGAAGTTCCTCTCGTCTTTGAAGAACCTATTAAAGTACCTGACAAACGCCTAAAGACTTGAGTCCTAGAATACCCTTCTGGAATTTTCACCCTAAAATACCATACACACTCCTCCAACATGAAGTGCCCTCCTCCTGCCTTCTCTGCACTTGAAGGAGCTCCCCTCTTGGCTAAATCAGCTGTGACCATCTCTCCTGGGTCTCAAGACATAATTGACTCCCAGATATCATATAAGTTGTCTCAATGTACCTTCCTAGAACTCTACTCTCCCTTGTCTTTAGGGCGTAATGAGCCTCATCTCTGCTCAGGAATCCTAGACTCTTCTCACAGAGATGATGTACAGTTACTTGTGGCTAACTTAACTTCTGAGCCTATCAATGTTTCTAGAGGCCAATTGGTTGGCTGCAGCTGGCTCTTAAAAGCGCCTTGCATTCTCTTGCTACACCCTTTGGTACCTTCTGTGACTTCAATCTATCAGAGAAAGAGCCTCAAGTGTTGTCCTTGTTCAGTGCTGAAGACTTCTCACAGTTGTCTCCTGTACAACAGAAAGAATTTATTGACTTGCTTGATCAGTTTACTGATATCTTTGCCAAGGACAGTACAGATTTTGGTCTGTCCAAAGATGTCATCTATCAAATAGATACTGGTAATGCTCCTCCCTTCCGAGCCAAATTCTACCAGCAAAGTGGAGTGGAAGATGCCCAGGTGTCTAAGGAACTCAAGCAGTTGTTAGACGCTGGGTTACTTCCCCTTCCCAGAGTCTTTGGGCCTCTCCTTTGCTCATCTTGAAGAAGAAGAATGGAGGTCACCACATTGTGATGGACTATTGATGGTTGAACTCTTTAACTAGGAAAGATTCCTACCCCTTGCCACACATAGATGAAGCCCTCATCTGTCTTGGGGGGTCTAAGTTCTCTTCAGCTAGAGATTTAGCATCTGGATACTGGCAAGTTGACCTCTCTTCTGAAGACAGACAAAAAGCCGCTCTTATCACCTCTGAAGGATTCTTTGAACCTACATGCATGCCCCAAGGGCTTTAAAATGCCCCTGCTACATTACAGAGGACTATGGACTCCATATTGCGTGATTTGAAGCTTTCCTGTGTGGTGGTCTATTTGAATGATATCACTGTATTTAGTGCTACGTTCACTGTCCAACTGGCTTACCTTAAGGAAGTGTTCATCAAGATCAGAGAGGCAGGACTCAAGCTGAAACCTTCCAAGTGCACCTTCTTCAAAGACCAACTGGAGTCCTTAGGACATGAAGTGACCCAGACTGGGATATGTCCCATGACCAAGAAAGGGGAAGCCATTGATAAAATGCTCCCTCTCACTTCTTTGAGAGAAGTCTGAGTCTTCTTAGGCATGATGGGTTACTACAGAAAATTCATCTCTGACTTTGCCAACATCAGTGAACCTCCATTTCAGTTGTTAAGAAATGCTCCTTTAAAATTGACAACCAGTTAACAACAAGTTTTCAAGACTCTCAAACAGAAACCAAAAGAGGCCCCTATCCTTGTATACTCTTATTATGACAAGGAGTTCATTCTATATACTGAGGCTAGTGACCTTGCCATTGGTGCTATTCTGGCACAACTTGATGATGAGGGTGTGGATCACCCTGTAGTCTATACCTCCAGAGTTCTAAACAAGCATGAGAAGAACTATAGTGTGACTGAAAAATAGTGCCTGGTTATGTATCACACTGACAAGTAGTTTTTTACTACATTTATAGTACACAGTTCACTTTGTCACATATCATGCTTCCCTCAAGTGATTAAAACAATTGAAAGAACCTGAAGGACACCTGGCTAGATGGGCTCTCTGTCTATAAGGCTATGACTTAACAGTACTCTGTAGCCCAGGCATACAACATCAAAACGCTGATGGACTCTCCCAAATGCCTATCATGGACCTCCATCCTTCTAAAGCTGATTGACTATATAAACAAATTGGTCACCCTTCAGTATGGAAAGCGGAAACTGAAGATACTCACTTGGTCCTACAGAAGCTCTCAGAATATTCTCATCTGCAATCAACAACTGTTCAAAAAGGTTCAGCACCAGTATATCCCTTATGTTTGACCAAGCCTATGGCTGTCCCTTATCCTGAAAGCACATCAGGAGACTGGACATGGAGGTATAAACAAGACCTAAAATTGGCTTCAAAAGCACTACTACTAGGAGAACCTACACCTGTTGATTCATGATGTTATAGCTAGTTGTTATGACTGTCAACTACAGAGACCTTGCGCCGTCTCTGTCACAGCCCATACCAGAGTCCAACTGGACTCCCACAGGGGAGGTGGTCCAGGCCTAGAAGACCATGTACACAATAGTCGCAATTCTGACCAGATAGTTTACTGCAGTAGCTAGGGGGCACCAACTCCCAGTACAGGGCACAACCTGATCAGCCAGCCCCAATACTGTGATGTAGACAAACCCCAACTTATTGAAATCCTGAGCAGGAAGCATGTTGGGTGGAGGGGGAGTAGTAGGAATATCCTTCATGCTGGATGATACAGTCACTCTTGGGTGACCAGAAGGGAGATCCAGGTGGTGGGAATGGTATAACTCCAAGTCAAAAACTCTAGATGGTTTGGCCAAAGTGATGGGAGATGAACCAGGTGGGAATGGATAGGCGTTTTTATAATGTGTTGTAGATTCACAAATAGATGCAAAAATAATAATTATATTAGAGCAAAAATAGATGATTCCTGCAAGAAAATAATGAGTTCTGGGCATATAATTGTTTATTTCAAGATGTAAACAGTGAGAAGAGCTTTCCCTCCTCACTATTTATACTTACTGTGATTTTGTGGCCTTTTGTGCCACCAGAGAACTGATGGCATCAATTTCAGTTAAACTTACAATTTTGACAGGAATTTGTGTACTTGGGCTTGGAGGTGGATGATCATTGGTTGTTATAACAGGAACTTTGCTAGAGCTGCAGCATGCCAAGATGCCACAGCTGTTTATAGAACCCGCAAGAAATTGAGCACCTGATTGCGCAATCAAATAATTGTGCTCCCAATGTGTCATTTCCCAATGTTTTAAGTGGCCAAAATCCTTAGTAGAATTAAAGCCAGGGATTCAAGGCTTGTGTGCCTCTCAAATCCCGGGCCATTTGTTAATCAAAATGGGTATTTTTGCTCTGGGAGACAATGGTGAGGGTTTTCAGGCTGTGGGTTGTTTGGCCTCTTAGAAGGCCAGCTGGTTGTCCAGGGCATTCTGGGCCCTGACAGTCTCCCATGAGTTCAAACTGGTACCTTCCCAGCACACCTTTCACACTTTTAGTACTGATGCAACAGTCCCTCTTCCACAATCAAGATCTGGTTGCCAATTCATACCAATTGCTGTAGGCCACTTTAGCAAATGGGTAGAAGCTAGGCCCACCAATGATATTACAGCAAAGACAACTGTTGCTTTCCTTTTTCAAGACATTTTCTACTGCCATAGGTGTCCACAAGTCTTACTCTCTGACAATGGAACCAAATTTAATGTCCGCTTGATAACATCTGTAGTAGAAGCACTTGGACTGCACCAATCTTTCTTGGCCCCCTACAATTCCTCTACTGATGGAGCTGTGAAAGGTTCCAACTCTACATTGGTGTTCATCATAAGGAAACTAACTTACTCTGATGCTGCCAACTGGTATCTGTACCTATCATCTGCTCTGTTTGCCTATTGCCTCAGCAAACACAGCTTTACTGGTTTCTCCCCTTTTGCCATGCTATACAGAAGAGGGGCTATTACTCCTTCTCTCTTAGGAATGCAGCTCTCTCTCTGACGCTGCCTCTAATCCTGAAGAGCACATCAAAGTTATAGTCAATTGCATAGTTGACATCCAAGCTTCTATGTATATTTCTGCCTATAATACAAAGGCTCTGGAACTAACGCCAAGCAATGCCAGCCGCACTCCCTTCCCTAAATTTTAAGTTGGAGACATGGTCCTCTATTATCAAAATCAAATAGGAGGAAGAGATCACAAGTTAGAAACTCTGTGGATTGACCTCCTTGAAGTGACCTTTAAGTGGGGTGCCAAGTACACTGTCAAACTGTTGTCTACTGGAAACTACTTTGCCCAAGTCCACACCAAGTTTCTCTTCAAGTACACCCCCTTAAAGGCCAATCTAGAGGGGGGCAATGTTGTGAATCCCAATATTCAGGAATTATTAATTTTGCCTTTGGCACAGTTGCATTTTGAGTGCAAAATCTTCCAATTCCCTTTCTCAACTCAAAATGGGCTTCATTCTAAATGTTAAGCAACTTGTGATGTTGCTGGTATGTTCAAAGCTACAGATAGATGTTAGCCTTGCCAATTTACTCTACCTAATCCTATGTAAGAGCACTACAGACTACAATAGAATAGAACTTTGAATATAATTATGTTTATTGATACTGGAGTACAATCTAGCCAGCTGCTGCAATCTATCCAGGTGTAACTGTGAACTTGTTGTCATCCTTTCAGGTGTCTATATCAATATATACTGCAACAACCCTTGTTCTTGTCCTTTCAGAAAGTTTTTGGTGGCTACCTTTGCAATAGGTCCATCTTTGCTAGCTATGCGTATCCTGATTGGCTGTCCTTGACACGTGATATGCTACTGGCCTTAGCAGGCGTACATGTCACTTTAGTTACATCCTACACTCTTCTTGAGCTAGCCTACTGTCATTTATCAATTGGCTGTATCTTACACGCCTATTATTGCGCTGGAAAACTACGCTGTATTTAGTTGATGCTTAGAAATTGTCCCTGTTCAACCCTCCTACATTGGAAGGTAGAATTCCTGTATTCCATTTGCAGGGCTTAATCAGTGATCCTTTTCTGGTTGGCAAGCCTTCTGCTTAAAAATGCAACAAGTCAAATTGGGGATTATACGCCGTATAATAGCAGACTTGATCCATTAGTGACTCAGAGGATTATCTGCTGTGTAATGCTGACCCAAACTGATAAGGAACTCAATTATACAGTGTGTAACTCTGACCCAAACTCAGTATTTCCTGATCTTTTGCCTATCACTTGTTTGTTATGATCATATACGCCCATCAGGAAGTGTGGGGCTGGATTGATACAACGTCCAGTAGGGTGGATTGGGAGGTGAGTGATAGGTGATCTGAAGGTTATACGGCGTAGAAGCAATGATAATCACTATGTTGACTAACGTTTATACAGCGTATAATTGTTACATCAATTATAATAAAGCAATTAATATATGGCGTACAATCATTACACATTGGAATGATGATCAGTGATAATACGGCGTATAATTGTAATGTCAGGAATCTTCCTGACACTTACAGTTGTGTAATCAATAAACTGTCACCCGCTGCCAACGTGAAGGCGCCTGCTGCCACCAAGCAGACATCTGCCGTCAACGTGCAGACATCTGCTGCCATAAAGCAGATACACACTGCCACTATGCAGAATCCCGCCACAACCAAGCAGTCACCTGCTGTCAGCATGCAGGCACCTGCTGCCACCAAGAAGACGTCCACCTCCACCGCGCGGACCCCCACTGTCCATACGCAGAATCCTGTCACAACCAAGCCGTTGCCTGCTGTCAACTTGCAGGCACCTGCTGCCACCAAGCAGATGTCCGCTGCCACCGCGTGGGCCCCTGCTGCCACCACGCAGAAGCCTGTCACAACCAAGCCGTTGCCCACCATCAACGTGCAGGCACCCACCACCTCCACGCAGAAGCCTGCCACCACCAAGCTGTTGCCTGCTGCCAACACACAGGCGCTTGCCGCCATTAAACAGATACCCACTGCCACTGCATAGGCGCCCACCACTCTTGCCAGCCCCACCTGCAAGCCATCCTTAAACCAGGCACCCATGGGCCAGCCTGCCACCTGCCAGCCACCTGTCAGCCTTTGCCCTCCCATGCCAACAGGCTAGTCCCCATCCACTCCTTTGGGAAATAGCCAGATCAGGAAATCAGGAAAGGCAATTTCCCCAAAGCCAAACTTGGGAGGAACTGCTACCCAATTTTGGAGCCTACCAAATGGGGAATGGACTGACAGGCTATCCAACAATGGAAATCATGCACCAAATTTAGTAAATGAATTTGGATGCATGAAGAAGACCAAACTTGCACTATGCCATTGCAAACTTGGATCCAGCCAAATCTTCTCAATTGCCAGCCACCCAAGCCAATCCAGAAAAGGGAATAACAGATGCAACTCAGACTCTTGGTTCCCCAATCCTATGCCTTCCAATAATCATGCCTTGCAGTTCCACTAGTATAAATAAAGACAAACCCCTCAATGATAGTTTGTGCTATCATTGAGTGAATATCCTCCTCAATATTATCACATTAATCAATCTTTTACCCAGGCTAAGCAAGTAACCTTACTAAACCCATTACCCCTCCCCAAGTCAGAAGATAAACTATGTCATCTTCACAGCTGTCTTGACAGCTTACCTTGGGATAGGGGGCCACCAGCCAACCAATGCTCAGTTTGTTCCTGAACCACAGGGATCAAAAGGGATATCATACAATTAGCCAACTCATCTCAAATCAATGGTTTTGAACCCGTGGACACCCCTGGCGTCATCTTGCCCAACTCCCACCTTGGCTATTTATGTGATCCCCGCAGCTACGCTACTGTACCTTGCCGTCAGCCTTAGACAATGCAACATCCTTGCCAAAGCCTTCCGTCAGGCAGTCAACTTCTATCCAATTGTCTACGCCTTGAACAGCTTTGAGCCGCCTAACCTGCCATCTTATGTTACTAAAGTTTTACCCTCAATACTTGGGTATTACACGTAACATCTATTATAATAAACTAACAATTACATGGCGTGTAACACCATATCTATTATAATATATTGGTGATTATACGGCGTATAATTACTACACTTAATATAATGATAACCAAGTGATAATACGGCATGTAACTGATTAAGATCTGCGTGAAATGATTAACCTGATCATTTGTGGTCAATCAGTCTAATCTCACACTAAATCAGGTGAAAGTCTCATTTACATTTTGACTGACAACATGAGTTATCTTCAACCCACTTATGAGAGTAGCTAGTGATCTATATGCCCTTCTACTGTTTTTTGGTAGACATTTACTGCATAGGAATAATTTAGATTTACCCAATTAAATAAGTTCTATTTGTACTTTCTTTTTGTGTTTATTCTTGTACTTTGGCTCTATCTCTCTAGACTTTTCTAGAGGAAATTTCTGATAATTATCATTCCCAGGGCATTAAGGTAAATTCCTTATTCATCCCTGAAGACTAACCTTTGGCTTAGTACAAACCCAATCCTACTGTTAGGATTTCATGTTCTGCCCCTTGGCCACGCCCAAGTACACAACAAATATCCTCGTACCAACCAAACAGTACAACTTCCTCAGTATACAAGGAGTCCTGAACATGCATATAATCCCTGAATTACCCAAAATACCTAACATTGTATTTCAGCGTCTCTGCTCAGCAGAAATTTGAACGTTCTCAGGACTATGCTGTGAGAACTCCAACCTCTGGATTCAAAGCACCCAAAATAAGTTCACACAAGTTGGCTACCCCCAAAGACTCTGGACAAGTGAAATTTCCTTATGGGTTACCAGGTCTGCCTCCTGCTTTATGAGCAACTGGTTTGAACAACAGCCCAGCCATAACAAAGACTAGGAAATGTTCAAAAATGCCTGCTTAAAGAAGTTTGTTATGAAGAACTCTGATATTGTAATCATGACAGAACTCAGAACCTTTAATATTCTGAGAATCATTGATGATTACATTGCAGCATATGAAGACATGTGTGATTGAGCTCCTAAAACCATCACCTTTGATGAGGCTGGACCACATCTGGACTTTTAATATGCTCTCCTCATACACATTAGATGTCAATTTGATATGAGCCACTTCAAGAATCTCCAGGATGTGTTCTTGGAGTGGAAACAAGCTGCACAAAAATCTGACAACCTGGATGTAACCAACAAGTAAAAAGAGAGTCTCATAGCAAAGAAGAACCCTTGACCCAACAAGCAAAACAACCAAGCTAATAAATCCTATCCTTGAGGCAGAAACTGTACAACTTAGGCTAACAAGATGAGTACTAATAACACAACCAAAGAGGGGAAAGCTCAGGGGAGTGCTTAGGCAAGCTGCCCTCCCCCACTTTGCAAGACTTGTACAGGGACCAAGATGCAAACTCAATCACCATGATCCAATTACCCTCCAGCAATCCTATACTTTTTGCTGCCCAAACTGGAAATAAACTCCTCACTTATCATTTTCACTCTTGCATATATCATGGCACAGCACTATTTGACACTGGAGCCAACCAATCCCTTGTTGACAAAAGATTTGCCAACCTCATGAAACTACCCACAGTTCAAAGTAGTGTCAAGAGAGCCATCATGGCAGATAACAAGAGTACACCAGTCACTAAAGAAGAAAAACCTTTCTGTGCCCAAATAGGAGACATACAAACTACCCTTAGTGGTCCAATCATACCAATCCTCAAGTACAATGTGGTACTTGATCTGGACTGGATGAGGAAGACCAAACCTCATATCAACTGGAATAGTGCTACCCTCACCATACAGCAAGGAGAGGTGCACCATCATGTGTGTCCAACCCACCTTGACACACTCATGATAGACCATGTGTTTGTAAAAATCACAGAAACATAAGAAGAAAGGGACCCTAGCAAAATTGATTGGAACATCTTCTTGTATGAGATTATCCACCTTAAAAATGTAGAGACCTCACTCAAGAAAGACCAAATCCAACAACAGCTAGTCCAAGAATTATCTTCTGTGTGCCAAGAAAAGTTACCAGGACTACCTCCCAACCAGAGCATCCAGCATGAAATTGACCTCAAAGGAAGCGTGCCAAAAGAACGTCTTATCTACTGCCTAACACCACACAAAAACGACGCACTAATGGCCTACCTTGAGAAAGCCCTTGAAAAAGGACCATGTTGCCATCAAAATCACCTTTTGGTGTGGCTATATTCTTTGTAGCAAAGAAAGATGGAGAATTCTGACTGGTCACAGACTACAGGGCGCTCAACAAGGTCACAATTAAGAACAGTTATCCCCTGCCCCTGATTGATGACCTTTGTGACGCCCTAGGGGGGTCACAGTTCTTCACAAAAATTGGTTTAACAGCAGGATACCACCAAATCCATGTTAAACTAGAAGACATCCCCAAAACAGTATTTTGAAATAAATACAGCTTTTTTGAATGTGTGGTCCTTAACTTTGGCATAAAAAATTCTCCAAGTACCTTTGTGACCTTTATGAATGAAGTTTTTAAAGAACATATTAGAAAAAGAGCTATTGTCTACCTTGAGAATACAATCATATATAGCCTGACTATAGAGCAACACCAGAAAGACGTCTGCCTGGTCCTCTGCACCCTTCAAGATAACTAACTTATATCACGCACTCAAAATGTGACTTCTTCTCAGAAGAACTCCCATTCTTAGGCCATATTAACAGTAAAAACGGGGTCAAACCTGACCCAGAGAAAAAAAAGAGCCATAACTGATATGCCAGTACCACATAATAAAGACAAACTTTGTACGTTTCTAGGAATGATTGCTTATGTCAGGAGGTTTATCCCTGACTGAGGTTCCCTTACTGATCCCTGTCTGTTAACACTGGCAAGACAACAAAAGATTTATGGACACTTTTAAGAGAACAACACTTCTGACAATTAAAAGAGCAAATGTTTAATGCCCCTATCTTACAATATGACAATTGTGAAGTAGTATGCAAATTAGAAACTGATGCCTCAAACTATGCAATAGGAGGAGTATTTTAAATCCAAACTACAGAAAAAGACTTCCTCCCTGTAGCATATGAATCAAGAAAACTATCTGATGATGAGCAAAGATATCTAATACATGACAAGGAACCAATAGCTATCATCCACTGTCTAATGAAAGGATGATGCTATCTGGAAGGTGCACATATATTCAAAGTGGTAACCAACCACAAGTCATTGGTATTCTCCAAGACTCAACAACACCAATTGACAACAAACTGAATTGATGAGCCTTATACAAAGGTACCCCATGATAATTGAATAAAAACTAGGCAAGGAAAGGCTTACTGCAGATGCCCTGTCAAGGCTATACCGTAAACACCTCCTATGAACTGATAGAGACCCCAATTTTAAATTTACTGTCACCCTTGGAATTGGATTGCACTATCTTCCTCAGATGTACTAAGAAAGGCACAAAAATATCAACCAAACCCCTTAATTCTTTAGGGGATTTGGCACACACAGTTGATTAGATATTTGTGCTGGCCTACCCCGCGGATCCATTGCCTTTGGTTGCTCCCCCCTGGGAAGAAACATTGGTTAATTTGGACTACTTGTTGGCATGGTGTTGCCCACTTTTGAAAACTATCAGATCCAACCAATCAGGTGATGTCACATCAACGCCCAAAAGCCCAAGTGAATTTCAGATGCCTGGAGTTTCCTCTGGCTAATCAGATGGAACCGCGGAAATTAATGGGAAACTTTCCAGTCCTCCTGGGCCTGATCAGCAAACTTTCTCCACCAGCCAATTGGATTCAAGCCCCAGAGTCATGTGATTTACCCTCCCCTGCAATCCATTCCTTTTAACACATCAAGGGGACCTCCAGTCCCCTGCTTTTCTATTTTCTGATATCATTAAAAGTTTGGAAACTGTTGCACTTAAATTTAAAATTTTATTTGGTTGGAAGCCCCTGTTTTGGAGTTCCTACTATTGGCAACTGCCAGAATTAACTCATTCTGCAAGTCAATTTACTATATGTCAATAATCAGAATTAAAAATACTTTAATGTCAACAGCATTGAAAAGTCAGAATTAAGTTTTAACTCATGCAGACTACTAAATGTTGACACTTTGTTAATAAGCAGAAACCTGTTTCCTGAACATTTTACTTAATAAAAATTAAGCTTCAAGATACTTTTTAGGGTAATGTGACAACATAGATTTTAAAAATTCCATAAAAAATTATACATGAATATTAAAAAATTTCATAAAAATACACCTTTATTTTATTTTACTATGAAATTAGCTATCTTTACTATAATAAATTTTTTCCACTTATAAAAACAAAAAATAAACAATACACAAAAAGGTACTACATAAAATTTCACATATTTTAGCAAAATATAGCAATAAGAAACAGTAATATAAAGTTTTTTCTATATTGAAAACTACAAAAAACATATAATTTACTAGTAAAATACCAATATAGGCCATGTAATACAGTCTAAAGCATCAAACTATCAATAAAAAACCAATGATTTTATAAAAGCAGTATCATAAAAGATTAATTATTTATTTAGAATAACTATTTATTTAAAAATATTATACTTAATATACAAGAACTAAACAAAAAATTAGGCAATACTCAATAAATTTAATGAAAAGCTAGACTGTAATAACCTGGTTGCCATTAAGAACTGTGGCAATCTTCTTGATGTATTCCCCAATCTCTGAAAGCTTATATTTGGCCTTGACAAAGTCCTTGATCTTCTCTTGATACTGTTTCTCTTTGGTGGTTCTCTTCTTCTTGGATGGGCGGTTCTCAATATCTCTGATGGATGCAGCAGTCTTCCCCTGTTGGACTTTGAGATGCTCATAGAAGGTGTTGTATCTGGGCTTGATTCCAAAAGAGGACTTGATATGATTATGCCAGCCCTCCAAAGATGAAGTCGTTTTCATCTCATCCTTAAGAACTGCCTGGTAGCAGTTCTAGTTGGCTTTGGCTCTGGGCTTGCTCTGGCGCTTAGTGACCTTACGTCCAATCCACTGTGGTTCATAATATTCAATGAAAGGGTAGAAGGCACCATCATGTTTCTTGGCATATAGATCCTGGCATAGGAGCTCAAAGGCTAGTGCTACAAACTGCTGAATTAAGAACTTGCACTTTCCTGATGTATCTAGACAGTGGAGCTTGCTGAGCTCAGGTAGACCCTTTAGTTGCCTGTTGACAGCCTGTCAATAATGGAAAAAACACCCCTGTACCTCTCCATTAAAGGTATTTACAAAAGCGTTATACTGGGCAGTTTCATAGTCCATAATTATAGTTAAGGGGCCAAGTGCTTTATCTTGAGCTTCTTTTTCTGCAGAAAGGGTGGCTTTATCCTTTTCATCATCATCTGAATTGGCTCTAGTGTTATGGCTAGGGGGACTCTTTCTATTACTGGGTAGGGCTTTGATGCCCTCCTGAAGGATTTTAAAGGCCCTTGTGTAGATCTCTTCTGTAGCCCCAGGAAGCAGAAAGTAGGCAAATTGGAGCACCTTGCCTTCAATAAGGGAATGTACAACCCATAGTTGGTAAAAAAGGCGGGGGCATACTGCAAAGGTACCATCACATAACCAGGTCTCTGAGTCCCTCAACTGCTCCAGGTTCTGTTGTGTAGCATAGCATATAATTCTTGCCTCTGCTGTAGGACCATCATCATTTAAAAGGAATATCTCATCACCATTGAACATCTTTAACTCCTCTGTCAAGACTAACTCTCCTTGAACCATGGCATATTTCTTTAGGGGGACTAGGTCACAGTGTTTGTCACATATGTACTTCACTAACTGGTCGCGGTCAGGAATGAGCTTCAGGTTCTCATTACTTAGATGTGTGGTGCCTTAACTGCCAGATCAGAAGCCTTGACATCTTTTGAGACTGGGACCATTTGGTAGAGGTACCACTTTAGAAGCTTTTCAATAAGATTTATTGGAGCATTGCATGTGTGCTCTCTTTTTTCACTAGTGTCTTTATCCCATCCTTCTGTATTGATTCTGGCAGCACAGCTTCTATCTTCACATACATAATGCTTGCTTCTTCCTGCTCTCTTCTGATTGTTGCAATTGAAAACATAGCCATCACAGACTAAACTTGCACCTTCTTTGACAGACATTAGAGGGGAAAACTGGGGGAACTTCTTTGGGAGCTTAAACTCTCCTTTGATGTTACATCTATTGTGAACCTTTAGGGGATCCCATGGGCTAAAGGTTGCTTGATGATAGTCAGACAGGTAATCATCAGGATCTTCTCTATTGATACTTGATGAGGAGGATAGAGGTGCAGATTTGTTGGGCGGTGGAGGGGAATTATCTGGAGTTGGATTCTTGCGCTTTCTGGGCTGGGATGAGCTTGATTCCTTGGGACTTGATTCCTTTGAGCTTGATTCATCTGGGCTTGGCTGGGGTTCTGGACTCTTGGGTATCTTCTTTCTTCCTTGCTTGTTTAGTGGATCTCATCTCCTTCTGATTGGTATCAGCTTAGAGAAGAGGAGGGGGCATGGGAGGGCTCTTTGCTTTCAGGGTCTGGGGTCTTCTCCTTTGTCTTCTGTTTTGTTGAGGGCTCTTTGGCTGGTTTTTTGTTGGGGTAGGGACTTTGGGCCTTTCCAGAGGCTTTGGGTACTTTCTTGGTTGACCTGTGGTTATTTTGTGGCTTCTTGGAAGATTTTTCCTACAATAATTAGAGTAGAGTTCATAAAAGTAGGAATAATCATGTGAGACATGAATAAAATTAAATAATAATCACTTGTTTTAAATTTTATTATTAAGTAAATAGTTTATAGAAGTATAGAAAGTAATTTTAGAGCTATTTTATTATTAAAGAATAGAAACAAACCCATGTTTAAATAAAAAGTCAACATTCTGGTAGTCACAGTAGTCAAAAATATTTAATTTAGTTTGTCAGCATAAAAACCGCTTTAATTTTGACGTCAACATACTGACAGTCAGCATTAAAGTGGAAAAACACTATGTAAATCACTTATAAAGCTTGGTTAATATTTTCTGGAGTTGGTTTTTTAAGGCTGAAATTGATTATTTTTAAATTTAAAAAATTAAAGAGTTGCATATGTAACTTATGAAAACTAAATAATAGGGATTGTAGAGGGAAGTCTGAAGTACAGCCCTGGGTACTTTGGCCTGAATTACCATACCATTGTATGTGTGCTTTTTGTTAAGCTGCAGTGTTTTACTAATAAATAAGTGAAGGTGTCAACATTCAGGCAGTCAGCGTTCTTTTATAGCAACTCTCCTATTAAATCTCGCTTAAATTATGTCACTTTGTTTGCTTAGCCAAACCCCTTTGTTGCAATTTAGGCAACGCGTCAATTTGACACAAAGTTGACATTATAATTACATATATAAATTCTAGCTTTAACATATGTGTGTTGGCTTAAGTGGACTTCCGGAAATAAGCTATAGTTTATCCAGTGAGTTTAAAATAACAGTAAATATCCAAATAATACAAAGAATGCTCTGAAATTTGGTATATGTCTTTGTTCAATGCTTATCTTAATATATATTTAATAAAAACAGTAGTATAAAATATAAAAAGTAGTTATTTTTAGAATATTGTTTATTTTATTAAGAAATTTATGGATTCTTATTTGGGGTCAACATCCAGATATTACTTACTGTAGTCAACCTTAATGTAAAAGTACAAAGAAACTTACATTTTCATAGTAAATTATATTAGTTTTTTGGATTAAAATTAAGCCTTTGCTTAAATGGTGTTGACATTATGTCTGTTCCTTTTTAATTTTGCAATTCTGGCTTAATAATTCACTATGAAAAATTAGCTTAGTTTTGGAAATGCCCAATTCCGGCAGATAAATACCAAAATAATGTCAACTTACTGAATGTCAACAAATTGTCAACATTCAGTAAGTCAACTTGCGGAATGAGTTAATTCTGGCGGTTGCCCCTACTATCTAAAGATTAAAGTGTTAGTTATTATATTAAACTTTACCTTGTGTCAACCCGCCTCAAACCCAGCATCTGTTCTGGGACTATTAAGAAAGGCTTTGGTGTATAGTTGTTGTATACTTATGCTCAACCTTTTGAAAACCGCTTTTGAATTTAAAATTTTAGTAAACTTCAATATAAAAAGTTACTTTTACTTTGAATTTTCTATTATCTCTTTGTTTTTGGACCTGCCTCCTTTTTCTACACCCGCCCAAGCCACCTGAGTTCCCTACCAAGCTCCCAGAGCCTGTTCTGCTGCTTTTTTCTTGTTCTAACTTGTAGGTTCCCCAATTGGCCTCAATTTTATTGTTTTCAGGTTTAAAAAACCCACCAACCTTCTCCAAATTTTGTGGAGTTTCCTACCATGATACTCCCTGTCCTGAAATTTGTGATATTTTCCTTGGCGCCATTTTTACTGTTTTTGTGGTCAACCTCACCAGACTTATGGTTGAAGATCTTCTCTTCTCCTTGGCTTGTGGACGAGAATCCTTCCAGTCTCTTAGATCCCCCCAGTGGTCTTCTATTCTCTGGGGAGGCTGTAGTAAAGAGCTTGACCTGTGACAATCTGGACTTGGATGCTGTTAGTTACGCCTTGTCTACTCCTGTGGGTGGGGAAATGCCAATGTCCTCCCTCCCCATCCTGAAGAAGAGCAACCTGGTGCCCCTTAGGGTCCCTGAGGTGTCCCCTCTTGCTCCCACCTGTATCCCCTGGTTGCTCGCCGGACTGATGTTGATGGGTTTGAATGTGTACTTCCCTCAACTTTCTCCCATGTCCTCCTTGTGATCCCCTCTTTGAGCGCTGTCCCAGTCCTCCACTCAGTGGCATCCTGGTGGTTTGTTTCACCAGTATGGGAACCAAACTTAGTTAGTTTAGCCCCCCTCTCTCACACCAATTGGCCCATGTTAATAATAGAAAATCTCTAAGAGGGGTTCCCACCTATTACATCAATAGACATCCAAGAGAAAGTCCTTAAGAACAAACATCTGTTCAAAAATGTATATGGTACTCTACACTACATACTACCAAGTAGCAATATGGTACCCTAAATCTTGTCAACACAAAATATTGACACAATCCTTTGATACCACAGAGATCTGGTATGCACCCTAAGCATGAGCTTGTATGAATACCTCAAGACACACTAATGGTGGCCCAACATGCTGGATAACATCAAGGAAGTGCTAGACCAATGCAAAGTCTGTGAAAAGTATGCCCGCTCCAAAGCATCCCCCAAGACAGTAATGCCAGTATCAGTCACACAACCATTTAGGTGTGGGCATCAGACATTGTGGGACCCATGTCTGTAGATAACAAAGTCAAAAAAATACATCATTGCAGCCATTGACTATGCAACAAGGTGGCCTGTGTCCCAAGCCACAAAAGAACACAAAAGAATGATGTGAGACGCTTTATTGGCAAAGAGATCATAGCCATGGTTGGAAAACCTGAACTCCTAATTACAGATGGAGGAACCAAACTTAAAGCCATTGACAGCAACATCTACCTTGCCAAGAATGGAATAAAGCATACAGTTTCCAGCCCATATTACCTGAAAGCAAATGTAATACAAGAACAAATAAACAGCTCTCTTGTAGAAACACTCAGTAAAATTTCTGCCAATGATCTGCAGCTCTGGGATGACATGCTCCTAAAGGCACTAATGGTATGTAAAACACAAGTCAATCACAATACAGGCAAAAACCCTTACAAGCTTGTTTACAAACACAAACCCACCATTGTCAGTACTAAGTTAGGACCTCAATTACCTCTACTTAAGAAAGTACCAGCGGATGACAACCCTGACATACAACATACCAGAAAAGACCAGGAGGCTAAAGAAAAGGAAAGAGTTGAGAGAGAAGCAATCTCCATCCAACTGTCAGGAATGACAATTTGGATGCTCCTAAATCTCAAAATACGGAACCAGAGTCAAACCCTGGACAAAACATTTTATGGACTGCCAGACTCATAGGCTGGGAACACAACAACCTGCTACTAATTAAAGAAGTTGCTACCAGCCTTCCAGGACCCAAAACCTTAGCTGTCCTGCAGGATTCTGCAAGCAAACTGCCAGTGTGAGATGCCAAGAATTCCCCTGAGGTGCCAACGCCTGACACTGGCGGTTTGCCCAGTGAAATAGACAAATCTCCCCCCTGGGAATTATTCCAAACTCTCCCAAAGTCCCAGGAAAGGCACTGAACCCAAAGAGGCACCCAACACTTGAATCAATAAACAGAAGGATTTGAAGTCTTCTCACCCCAAAGCGGCCAGTGGCAAACCGCCAGTGCCAAGTGCCACACTGCCATCTGAGACACCCAATGCCAACCCGCCCAAGTCCAGAAAACCTGACCAAGAAGTGAAGCCTGGCAGTGTGGGATAAATACCTGTCAGGCCAAGACCAAAACCCCATTGTCATTTTTAAATAAAGGTTATGAGATATTGGTTTCCCCAATTATTGCTGTATTTTATCCTTGTAATCTGTCAGTTCACTTGAAGATTCTCTAACCCCCCTGCTGACCCTCCAGCTATGTACCACCTGCCAGGTGCTCCCTTTGGTCCTGTCCACTTCATGGAGTACCCTCTAAAGCCCAAGTACAGAGACTATACCACTGACAACATACTAGTCTGGGACCCCTGGGCCAGAATCACTGAGAGAACCAGATATAACCAAGAAGGCCCTTGGTACATTACCAAACCCGGCCTGTTCAGAGATAAATACAACTTCCTCCCTGCCTACCAAATAGACATGGAGCCATCCGTCACCCCCAAGCCAATGCCTGCCTCTGCTGCCAAACTCCTGCTGGGCCATACCAACAAGCTTTTTGGAATTGTATACATAAATCTCATGGGAGTAATAGATACTATTGTCCCCACTGCCAGGCCGTGGTTGTGGTTGGGCAAGTCAATGTCCTACCTCATTAAGTTAGCACCAATCCTTTGGTGGGCCCTGCCCACCCAGTCTGCAACCCAACAGTTCCCAGACGCTAGAAAGCCAGCCAGTCAGGGTTGGTTCCCTGACATTATGATGATCTATTTTATCACTGGTATCCTGAGCCCCAAGATGTTGATTATTCTTGGGGCATCTTGTATGTTTTTTGTAATGATAATCACTTATTATACATTTATGATGACCAAAAACCTGATCTCTTCTGCATAGAAGAACACAAATGTAACCCCAGATGACCCCAAGAGCTCCAAACCCACCACCAAACCCACCAAAGGACCCTCCTCTCAGGTTCAGAATGTGATAGTCAACCAATCCCTCACCAAAGTGGAGATGCCCCAGATGGGAAAACTTGACCTCAAAGAGGCCTGCTACGCCATGCCAGTGCTCTAACTACATTTTCAAGCCAATGCCCCGTCCTATTCCAGTGACACCAAGAAGGTGCTTGGAGTAGCCGCCATGCTATCAGGAGACGCCCTTGATTGGTTTGGAAAAGCCACCGCCAAAGACGTGGAATTTTGCCTGGACTATGCCAAGTTCAAAGCCAAACTGATGGCCACAGGGAAAGACCGCAACACCAGATACTATGCCCCAAACTCCTTGTTGGAAATCTGACAGGGTGCCCGTCCCATCCAAGCTTACATTAACAAATTCCTCAAGCTAAAGACTCACACCCAACTGGAAGACAAACTGGCGGCCATCATCTTCCAAAAGGGAGTCAACCTAGAAATGAAGGACTTGTTGAAGCACCATCTGCCCACCCTCAGCCTAGACAACCTGGTCCTACTGTGCAAGGGCCTTAGCATGAATCAAGAGAATACTGGCCCCTCTCAGACCCGCCAAACCCGAGCATAAACCCCCAACAGAACAGGAATGACACCCAAAGAGCTCCAACAACACTATCACAAAGGACTCTGTTTCCACTGCCACAAGGCAGGCCACTTGACCAGAGCCTGCCCTAAGAAGAACACTTCCCCAATCCCACTGGTGCAAATAAACACTTCTTCCCAGTCTTACAAATTTATCCAAGTGACCATAGAACTATTGGGAAACAAGCGCCAGATTGAAGCTTTTATTGATACAGGAGCTGATGAAAGCTTCTTTGACGCCGGCCTGGCAAAGGAACTAGGCATGACAGCTTCAGAGCTTAGCCTACAAGTGGTCATGGGAAACAGCTCTCTGGACACTGGCTATGGGTGTGAACAAGAACTCCTGTTGACAATTGGACATAATGTGTACCTATTATCCCTGATCCTCCTACCCGGACTGCCCCACCCCCTTATACTGGGCGACTCCTGGTCTGACAAACATGGCCTGATCCTGAACTATTGCAAACAAACTGCCATGTTGGGCCAACCTGAATCTTACAATACTGTCCCCTTTTGCATGAGCTATGGCCAAACCCCTACCAACAAACTCCTAACCATAAAGATAGACCCTAGTGTTGGAATACTACCCACACCCCTACAGAAATGGGACCACGTGTTTAGTGAAGAGGCAGCCACCAAACTACACAGGCATTCAATCTACAACCACGCCATAGACCTGCTGCCAGGGACTCAACCGCACCACGGCCCCATCCACAGCTGTAACCACCGCAAGCAAGTGGCCTTGAAAGCATACCTTGAGGATATGACAAACAAAGGGTTCATACGGGTGTCAAAAGCCCCCTGCTTGTTGCCCATGATTTTTGTAGGAAAAAAGATGGTGGGATGTGTTCTTGCGTAAACTACCAAAAGCTGAACAAATTCACAGTGAAGAACCGCTATCCCATCCCCAACGCCAACAACCTCTGTGATGTACTGACTGGAGCCCAGGTGTACTCAAAAATTGACCTCCAAGATGTGTTCAACAAAATCCAAATTAAGGATGGAGACAAGTACAAGACTTCCTTTAAAACCCAATATGGGCTGTATGAGTACCTGGTGATGCTCTTTGGCCTCTGCAACACCCCCAGTACCTTCCAAAGAATGATTAACACTGTCCTGGGAGAATACCTTGACCGCTTCTGTGTGGCATATCTGGACAACATCCTCATAAACAGCAAGTCTCACAAAGAACACCTGCACCACCTGGACCTCATATTGGAGAAACTCTCCCAAGCCAATTTACACGCTAAGCTCAAGAAGTGTGAATTCTTCCAGTTGGAGGTTGAATTCTTGGGATATGTACTGAAGACTGGAGTCTTTGCCATGGCACAAGACAAAGTAGAAGCAATAATGTCTTGGCTGGTGCCTAAAAACAGAAAGGATGTGAGAAGTTTCTATGGTCTGGAAAATTATTGCATAGATTTCATCAAAAAAATTTCTCACATTACTCTCCCCCTGACCCGCCTTTGCTCTGACAAGGTCACCTTTGCCTGGACTCCAGAGTGTACCGCCTCTTTTGAGACCTTGAAACTCGCCTTCACCTCCGCCCCCGTCCTGGCCATGCCAGATCCCTCCAAGCCATTTGTACTGGAAACCGGCACGTCCAACTTTGCGGTGGGAGGAGTCCTTCTTCAGGAAGGAGGGGATGGTATGTTACATCCTGTAGCATATTACTCCAAGAAGATGCTGCCTGCCAAAGGAAACTACCCAATCTACAACAAGGAGATGCTTGCAATAATGAAGACCCTGAAACATTGGCGCTGGTACCTATGTGGCGCTGAATTCTCAGTAAAGGTCCTAACTGACCACAAGAACTTGGTTTACTTCTTTAAACCCAGACAGTTGAACCAGAGACAGGCCAGATGGGCTCTAGAACTGGCCAACTACATCCTGACAATTGACTACAAACCCGGGAAAGTCAACATAGTACCAGACGCACTGAGCAGAAGAGCATATATGATCCCCACCACAGCTGAGACCAAGGACCACAACACCTATGTACTCCCCAACCCTGCCAGCCTAGGCATCCAACTGATGTACATGAAGATCATGGCCTGTAAGCCTGACATAATTGAGGCGCAGAAATTAGACAAGTATTCACGGAACTCATTGCCAACTTGACCTCAGACCCAGATAGATGCCACTACAAGAAGAGATTCTCATTGAAAGGAACCACCCTGCTATTACACAACTGGATCTACGTACCAGAAGGTGAAACAAGGACCAAAGTACTCATAGACTACCACAATTCAGAGATGGCCGGCCACCCTGGCAGACTCAAGACAATCCAAGGAATCAAGAAGAATTATGCTTGGCCCCAACTGGACAAAGACGTGGCCGCCTACATCAAAGGCTGTGAGACATGTGGAAGAACCAAACCCCGTAGATCCAAACCCGAGGGCTTGCTAAGACCATTAGACATACCAGCGGGACCCTGGCAGTCCGTTTCAATGGACTATATTGTGGAACTACCCCCTTCTAATTTATTCAATGCAATCCTAGTCATGGTAGATAGATTCACTAAAACGTCCTATTTGTCCCTACCACCATCCACTGCACTACCACAGAGACAGCTAGACATTTCCACAACCACATCCTAACCCAACACAGCACTCTGGCGGAAATCATCACTGATAGAGAACCACAATTCACCTCCAGCTACTGGGCTCAGGTGATGAAGGACTTGGGGGTAAAGCGCTGTGTATCAACCTCCTACCACCCACAGACTGACGGACAGACTGAACAAGTGAACCAAATACTTGAACAGTATCTACAATGCTATGCCAACACCAACCAAGATAACTGGGCCGAGATTTTACCCATGGCACAGTACGCCTACAACAGCAAAGACCATGCATCTACTGGAATGTCCCCTTTCAAAGCCAACTACAGGTATGACCCCTCATGGGACCCTAGCATTGAAAACAAGGAAACCAACCCATCAGGACGTGCCTGGATTGAACAGATCCATGACACCCAAACTGTATGCCTAGCAAACCTGAACCGAGCTGTACAGACATACAAGGCCTTTGCTGATTGAAAACAGACCCCCGGTAAACCCCTCCAAGTTGGAGACAAGGTCTATTTGGATTCCTGTAACGTACCCCTGCATGTGCCTTGCAGAAAACTAGCTCACAGAAGAAGTGGACCACATAAGATCACCAAGCTCACTGGAGAAGTAGCCTTCAAGTTATACCTACCCCCCACGTGGAAGATCCATAACGTTTTTCACTGTGCCCTGTTGTTCAAAAGGATGGAAACTCCCTACCCCACCAGAAAATCAAGTCAAGCCCCCTGCCAATCTGGAAGGACCACTCAATTGAGTACAAAGTTGAATACATCCATGGCAACCAAGTCCACTACAAGACCCCCCAGTACTATGTCAAGTGGGCCGGCTACCCCCGGAAGAAAGCACCTGGGAACCCTTGAGCAATCTAACCAATGCCAAACAGGCCATCCAACAATACCTTGAGAAGAAGGCCCTGAAAGGGGGGATTTTGGGGGAAGAAGGGGATGATATCAGGAATGACAATTTGGATGCTCCTAAATCTCAAAATACGGAACCAGAGTCAAACCCTGGACAAAAATATTGCGGACTGCCAGACTCATAGGCTGGGAACACAACAACCTGCTACTAATTAAAGAAGTTGCTACCAGCCTTCCAGGACCCAAAACCTTAGCTGTCCTGCAGGATTCTGCAAGCAAACTGCCAGTGTGAGATGCCAAGAATTCCCCTGAGGTGCCAACGCCTGACACTGGCGGTTTGCCCAGTGAAATAGATAAATCTCCCCCCTGGGAATTATTCCAAACTCTCACAAAGTCCCAGGAAAGGCACTGAACCCAAAGAGGCACCCAATACTTGAATCAATAAACAGAAGGATTTGAAGTCTTCTCACCCCAAAGCGGCCAGTGGCAAACCGCCAGTGCCAAGTGCCACACTGCCATCTGAGACACCCAATGCCAACCCGCCCAAGTCCAGAAAACCTGACCAAGAAGTGAAGCCTGGCAGTGTGGGATAAATACCTGTCAGGCCAAGACCAAAACCCCATTGTCATTTTTAAATAAAGGTTATGAGATATTGGTTTCCCCAATTATTGCCGTATTTTATCCTTGTAATCTGTTAGTTCACTTGAAGATCCTCTAACCCCCCTGCTGACCCTCCAGCTATGTACCGCCTGCCAGATGCTCCCTTTGGTCCCCTCCACTTCACATAGTACCCTCTAAAGCCCAAGTACAGAGACTATACCACCAACAAAATACTAGCCTGGGACCCCTGGGCCAGAATCACTGAGAAAACCAGATACAACCAAGAAGGCCCTTGGTACATTACCAAACCCAGCCTGTTCAGAGATAAATACAACTTCTTCCCTGCCTACCAAATAGACATGGAGCCTCCTGTCACCCCCAAACCAATGCCTGCCTCTGCCGCCAAGCTCCCACTGGACCATACCAACAAGCTTTTTGGAATTGTATACATAACTCTCATGGAAGTAATAGATACTATTGTCCCTGCTGCCGGTCCGTGGTTGTGGTTGGGCAAGTCAATGTCCTACCACATTAAGTTAGCACCAATCCTTTGGTGGGCCCTGCCTGTCACGGTAAGTTCCATAATGCCGGGTATTGTCCGTCCAAGTAAGAAGGCACAGAAGGCCGGAAAACCTGTATTGAAATTGACCAAGTTAACAGATTTAAACCAAATGGTCAATCAAAAATGGGTCACGGCTGCTCCAGTATGCCAGCTGAAACCAGCTCCCCCTTGTAAACTGATGTTGATAAATCAACGTAATATGAGGGTCACCCAATATAAGCTCATTAATTGGAATGGTTGTCAGAAACTGGTCACACAAGAGTTCTTTGCAACCTGGACTAGATACTTACTTGAAGATGCCAAAGAAATAGGAGATCAAGACTCAGGTGGTATTGCTTAGTCAATTTTTCTGATATATATTGAATAATTTTCCCTGTTTCAACTCTAAGAGTTGAGTCCTCCTAAATTTACTCAATAAAAATCAACTATCCCAAGTTCTAATTTTAAATTTTAAAAATGCATCCTGTGCTTGGGTTGTTGCGGTATATCCTGTACAATCTGATTCTGAACAGAATCATTTCAGGAAGATGGGGCCCAGCATCGGGAACTTTGTTGTTGGCGCCGCAAAATGTTAATTTCATGCCAGCCAATTTTGTAGCTCCTCCCTCCATTCCTGAAGATGAAAATTGGGTCACTTCTCAATGCCCAGAATTCTACGCTGAAGATGCATTGATGCTTTCCCAGGTCCTTTATCTTGGTTTACTCTGGTTAGGATTGATTGTTCTACTTAATCCTGGAGTTACAATTGGAAAATTCACAAAAAAATATCTGAAGCTGTGTTGGTGGTTAATCATCAATTCTATGTGGATTTGGGTGGTTATTCCCCATCATTTAGAAATGGCATCATATTATCCAGTTATTTCTATCACATTACTCAACTCTTCTACATCTGAGCTTTTGGAAGCATTTTGTCAAGAATTTGTGTTTCTTTTCTCCTGCTCTGTTGAGATATCTGCGTTTACCATGTTTATTTGCATCAGTTCATTTCTGAGTTTTCAGTTTGGGCTTTTCTTTAATTTTTGGTTTCCATCTCTGGCTGCAGTTGTAGAGACTGGATCCTCTGTTTCCTATTTCTGTTGTGTCATTTCATTTTGGCGTCCGGATTATTTTCCTGCTCCACCCACTGATGAAATCTCGCGTGAAGTTTTGTCAGCTTTATCATTTTATTCCAGCTCTAACCTTAGTCACAAATCCCAAGTTTACCATGTGATGACAAAGGTTTCTGAAGATGCTTGAGAATGGTTTTTGTCCGCGGTGGAGCGCAATCCACGTTTTTTAACTGATAGTGCATCTCTATATCCTTTGTTAAAAAATTTGTGTATATCTATTGAGGAGCTCAAAGTATGTCGTAAGCTGTACGCCTTCTGTCAGGGTACAACTCCACTTTTGGTATTCCTTCCTCAGTTTCTTACCTACTGCCGTACAATTGATGTTCCCAAGGTAAACAAACTCTCACATTGTGGTTAGCAGTTGACCAGACTGCCCAGGATTTGGCGGTTTGGGATTCCCCGTTAACCACAACTGAGGCCCTGGTAAGCCAAATTCTTTCACTGGTCTCAAATCTGTCCACTTCTAAACAAGGTATGTTGGTAATTGAGGAAAAACCTGTGGCGCGCTCTTGGTTTTCTGGTCCTAGTTCAGTGGCAGCTCCTTCCAGCCAAAGTCAGGATTGTTCTTCTTATAGCTCTTCTCAGCTGCAATTGGCGGTGGTGAACAAACCCGTCCATGTGACTGTAACCCCCGTGGTGTCTGGTCCTGATAGCTCTTTGGTGATGCTTCAGCATGTCATACCTACCAAGCCTTCTGAGGTTGTGTCTGAAGAGTTGCCTCTCATGCCCATTGATTGTAACTATCCTGTCCTTCCTGCCGCTGTTCAAGAAATGATTGAGCAATACCTCCAGGAGCATCCTGCCTCCTTAGCTGCCGTCTGTACTACCGAGGAGAAGCAAAATCCTGCTGAGATTGCAACCTTTGCTGCCAATAAATCTACTTCTGGTTACTTCTTGTTTTATGGTAGCATAGATAATAGTCAAACTATCTATTGGCCGGCCATCTTATTGGATACAGATGCTTCTGAGAACTTCATGAGTGTGGAGACTGCAGACTTGCTACAGCTCAAGTACCACCCAGGAATGCTTGTTAGGGGTGGAAACTGTCAAATGTTCCCCTCCTTCCAGCTGAAGAAGCCAGTTACTTTTGTAGTTGCAGGTCAGTCCTTTACTGCAAGGTTTTCTGTTTGCTCTACCCTGATGTATCCTATCATTTTGGGAGTGAGTTGGTGGAGAGATCATAATGTATTGACTTACTGGAGAAAAATGAGCTGCAGGTGGAACACTCTTCAGGTATAAACATTTGTATTCTTCTGTTGTATATGTCTGAATTAGAGCAATCATCACAGACAATACAGTTGGTGCCTATCCCTGTCCCCGCAAGTTCAGATTTACCGGCATGCTTGCAACCCTGGTCTGCAGCATTTGACGCCACCAGAGGCAAGGTCCTTCCCAAGCACACTCAGTTTGACTTTGACTTTAAGGTTACTGTCAATCTGATTTGCATTGCATCTCCTATTTACCCTTTAACCTTGAAGGAAGACGCATGTTTGGAAGAATGGACTCACAACATGTTGGCAAAAGGCTACATTTTCAAGAAGGCTTTGTCAATCTGCTCTCTGTTATTGTTTGTTCAGAAGTCTGATGGGTCTCTTTGTCCTTGTGTCAATTACAGGAATTTGAATAACATTACAATTCTGGATCCTTATCCCTTACCTCTTGAAGCACAGATCTCTAGATGTGTTGAGAAGGCCAAGGTATTCTCAAAACTTGATCTGTTGAATGCTTTCAATCAAATCAGGATTGCAGAAGGAATGGAATGGTTAACAGCATTCAGAACCAAGAAGGGTATCTTCCAGTTCCATGTAATGCCTTTTGGATTGAAGAATGCCCCAGCTTGCTTTCAGCGGTTGATTGATTCAGTCCTGGGAGATCTCCTAGGTGTTTGTGCCATTGCATATATGGATGACATCTTGGTGTTTTCTCCGTATGAGGAGTCCCATAAGGCCCACTTGTCGGCAGTTGTAGAGCGCATTCTCCAAGCAAACTTGATTATCAAAAGGAGTAAGTGTGAATTCTTTAAACGTAAGGTTACCTTTCTGGGTAATATTATCTTTGAGGATGGCCACACCAATGCCCCTGACAAGGAAGCTGCGGTTTGAGAGTATGCTACGCCTGTGACAGTATCCCAACTTTGTAGTTTCCTGGGTACATGTACGTTTTTGAAGAAATTCACTCCCCACTTGTCTGAGGTGGCCGCCCCTTTATATTCAGCTAGTGGAAAGACAACTTTAGTCTGGATGCCTGAGTGTGCAAGTGCCTTCTCAGCATTCAAGGCTCTTTTGTTGTCCTCACCAGTGTTAAGACATGTGGATCCTGAGCTTCCTTTTGTTGTTTCCACTGATGCATCTAAATACACTGTGGCTGGTGTGCTGTTGCAAACAGCTAGTGACGGGATTGAGAGACCTGTAGGGTATTTCTCCCAGAAGATGGAGGCTCGAGAACGCAACTACATGATTTACGACAAGGAATTGTTGACTGTAGTGGAATTGTTAAAGCATTGGCACCACCATCTCATGTTGGCACATCATCCATTTGTAGTAAGAACTGACCACAAAGCTCTTCTATATTATTGACAACCCAGGGTTTTGTCAGGTTGCCAATCCAGATGGCATGGTGATCTGACAAGATACAAGTTCTGCTACAAGTTTATTAAGGGTTCTGACAATCACTTGGCCAATGCCCTGAGCAGGAATCCCTCCCATCTCCCAGATGCTAGTATGGACGCCAAGTTTAACACACATACTATGATTCCAGACAAGGCTGTGGTGCCTTTTGTATTGCCTCCACTGGCTACTTTGGCCACCATGTCCTTAGCTGAGGGCGCAGACCTGTACTTGTATTCCAAGGTTAAGTTTCTGCAACCTTTGTCCAAAGGTTATGATAGGCTATTGGAGCTAGCATGTGCAAACCCAGTAGGTCAGCCTCAGGGTTATCATAAGATTGGTCCAGCCCTATATCATCAAGGTTGCTTGTGGGTCCCTGAAGGCACTATTTGGGATGAAATCATGGAGGCTAATCATACCTGTCCAACAGCTGGCCATCCAGGGAAAAACAAGACAGTGGAACTTATTTGCCACCAGTTTTCCTGGAAAAGTTTAAGTGTGCAGGTAGCCGCTTTTGTTTGAGATTGCCTGGTATGTGTTTGATCCAGGGCCAGTTGGAATAAGACTACTGGTTTACTGGTCCCACTTCAGTCTGCTGCAGGTCCTTGGACGTCTGTGTCAGTGGATTTCATTGGCAAGCTTCCTAATTCCAATGGGTTTAACGCAATCATGGTAGTAGTTGATTGTTTCACAAAGATGGCACACTTTGTACCTTGCTCAACCACAATTACTTCAGTGGAAACCGCTAGGTTATTTGTGAACAGAATCTTCTCTCTACATGGCATCCCATTGGAGATTGTAAGTGACCGTGGTCCTCAATTTATTGCTCAGTTCTGGGAAGCTTTTACTGGAATCCTTGGTATCAAATTTTGCCGCTCTACTTCTTTTCACCCCCAATCCAATGGAAAAACGGAGAGGGTAAACCAAAGTTTGGAGGTCTACCTACGCTGCTACACCAATGTGCAACAAGATGACTGGTGTGATAATCTACCCATGGCAGAGTTCACATATAATAACACCCTGCACACGTCAACTCAAGTATTGCCATTTTATGCCAATGTGAGTTACAATCCCTCTTCCAACATGGGTCCTTGTTTGGTTAGCAACGTGGAAGCTGCAACTGATCAAGCCGCTGAATTGAAGCAGGTTCATCAGGAGCTCCAAGTTACTCTTGCTGCTGCCGTGACAACTTACAAGGAATACGCAGATTGCAAGCGCCAGGAAGGTCCAACTTACAGGCCAGGTGATCTAGTCATGGTTGATGCTTGCAATATGAAACTTAAAGTTCCATGTTGTAAATTGGGTCCCAAGCAAGTTGGTCCCTTCAAGGTGGAACGTCAGATTAGTCCCTCTGCCTATTGGCTGGATTTACCTCCTGCTTTCAAAGATTCCACACCTTTCATGAATGTCTCCTTACTCCCTTCAAAGGAACAGAGATCCCCTCTTCCCAACCCATTCTTGTGGAAGGAGAACCTGAGTACAAGTTAAATTGTATTCTAGCTTCCCGCAAGAATTATTGCCATTTGGAATATTTGGTATCTTGGAAAGGTTATCCTGATTCTGAAAACTCCTGGGTTCCCCACTACAATTGTTCAAATTCCTCTGATATGATCCATGATTTCTACAAGCGCAATCACACTGCTATTGGACACCCTGAACTTACCCTTGCCGCAATGAAACTCCCACCTGCCCATAAGAATTTCTCTTTATCCCATCTCCCAGATGGTGGTATTGTGCCTAGGGCTAAAGCAGAGGGTAATGTCACGGTAAGTTCCATAATGCTGGGTATTGTCCGTCCAAGTAAGAAGGCACAGAAGGCCGGAAAACCTGTATCAAAATTGACCAAGTTAACAGATTTAAACCAAACAGTTGATCAAAAATGGGTCATGGCTGCTCCAGTATGCCAGCTGAAACCAGCTCCCCCTTGTAAACTGACATTGATAAATCAACGTAATATGAGGGTCACCCAATATAAGCTCATTAATTGGAATGGTTGTCAGAAACTGGTCACACAAGAGTTCTTTGCAACCTGGACTAGATACTTACTTGAAGATGCCAAAGAAATAGGAGATCAAGACTCAGGTGGTATTGCTTAGTCAATTTTTCTGATATATATTGAATAATTTTCCCTGTTTCAACTCTAAGAGTTGAGTCCTCCTAAATTTACTCAATAAAAATCAACTATCCCAAGTTCTAATTTTAAATTTTAAAAATGCATCCTGTGCTTGGGTTGTTGCGGTATATCCTGTACAATCTGATTCTGAACAGAATCATTTCAGGAAGATGGGGCCCAGCATCAGGAACTTTTTTGTTGGCGCCGTGAAATGTTAATTTCATGCCAGCCAATTTTGTAGCTCCTCCCTCCATTCCTGAAGATGAAAATTGGGTCACTTCTCAATGCCCAGAATTCTACGCTGAAGATGCATTGATACTTTCCCAGGTCATTTATCTTGGTTTACTCTGGTTAGGATTGATTGTTCTACTTAATCCTGGAGTTACAATTGGAAAATTCACAAAAAAATATCTGAAGCCGTGTTGGTGGTTAATCATCAATTCTATGTGGATTTGGGTGGTTATTCCCCATCATTTAGAAACGGCATCATATTATCCAGTTATTTCTGTCACACTGCCCACCCAGTCCGCAACCTGCCAGTTCCCAGACGCTAGCAAGCCGGCCAGTCAGGGTTGGTTCCCTGACACCAACAGGAATGATTTCAAGTCAGGTACAAGATTTGGGTTATTGATCACAACTTACACAAATCAGAACCAGGGCTACAAGGACCAGGAATTGTCATGGGAGTCAAACCAAACAACACTTACCTCATCAAAGGGATTGGCACTTGTACTGAACTAAAACTTATGCACCATGAACGGCTCTGCTTGTGCAAAGCAAGGACTGCACAGCTCATGACTACCTGTATCCAACACCAAACTGGATCAATATCAAGCTCAAATCCCTGACACTCTCAAGAAAATTCCAAATGTTCCACCTTCCAGCACCCCAGGGGGAGATGTCGTAACATCTTTGATTACTCCCTCTCAGGAAAGCAATTTTCCAAGTGATTCACTGACCAATCATTAATTCAGTGGTGCTTTTATTTATGTCTCTTCTAATACAGGGATCAAACCTTTTGAGCCCTAAGTGAACACTAGTTGGATAAGCCCCATGATTTTCATACTGTACATGCACAGCATTTGGCTTCCCATGATACTATATAACTCTCACTGTCCACATCAAAAAAAGTATTATTCTCTTCTTATTTTTCCAATTTATCTTGTTTTATATACTTCCCAGAAGTATATACTCAACAAAAAAAATTATATCCTCATCATCTTTCTTTGAATAATGCAGCCTACCACTTTACTCTAACAATAAATGTGTGTTTTTCCAGAATCTTTCCAGACGCAGGAAGTTTGACAGTAGTACACCCCATGGGAATATTCTGTCATGTTCCTGAATCCTTGATCTGTTTAGCTTGACATCAACCAATCAGATTATTTGTTCTTGTATTATAGATCAGGCTTTAGAAAAAGGCTATACTCCAATTGCCTGAATCTATCAGTAGTATCATATCAGTACTTTTGTTGAGGGTCTGGATGTACAAGCATTCTGGCTACCGCCAATCTACTTAACATCCAGTCATTGCCCAATTTGGTCCCCTTCCAATATACCGTTTGACATACCAAGAATGGTAACCAAGCAATATCACCTGACTGTCCAAGTATCCAGTGGCTTGAACCCATCTTGCACATGACCAACCCTTAGGTTTGATCCAACTAAATCCCTGCCACAGTCAAGTCTATATAAGTCTAAAGTATTATACAATAAAAGATACTTCTCTTATTTCTTAATTCCATATTTGAATCTTCCCCAAAAGGCGCTCCTTATCACTGGTAGCAGCTACAGTTTTTTGACCACACCCATGAAAGAGAAAATGACTGACCAAAACCCGCCCACCTTTGCTCACGTACTCAACCAGGCCACATCCCAGGATACCTGGAAAACGTACTTCTGCGCCCACAACATTGGCAAAGATATACCTAGTGGATGCACCTTATTCAAAGGTCTGGTCATGCCCAAAGCATGCGCCAAGATTATTCAATACAGTTGCTCACTTCAATCACAAACAAACACAATACCACCTATCACAGGTAAAGTTGCCAACACCAAATACATTGGTATTGACAAGTTCTTTGGTAAAAACAAAGAAAACAACATCAACTGGCTAGACCACTCAGCCGCTAAACTCTGCGCCAGCCACATCCCCCATGAGAAATGGGTCCAGGAAGCCAGCAAGCGCCTGTATGAGGCTGCAGCTAACTGGTTTGCCACCTGGGTCGGCTCACAAACTGACGACCAGCTTGACAACTGGGAAGAGTTTAAAGAGGACATCACTAACAATTTCTGCGTCACTGAATCCCTCCAAGACATTGCAATACAGCTCAGTGATCTTCCTCAAAAGACCACTATCTCAGCTTACGCCAATGAATTTGAGGAAATATGTTGCAAGATCCAAAACCCAGCACAAACTGACAATGTACATACCAGAGCATCATTCATCAACAGAATGAAACCCTCTGTCACTGCTTTATCTTCCCAGAGGCCAACACCTCCATGCCTGCACTCATTGCAGAAGCCAAGCACGCAGAAAAACACCAAATATGGAATATGCTGCACACAACGGCAATTGTTCCTCAAATGGCAATGGCAGAGAAAACTCCAATGGCAATAAACGCTAAAATACCAACAATAACAACAACAACTCCAGTTGCAACAATGGCAATCACAGCCAAAGCGCAAACTGCTCCCGTCCCAAGAAAGAGGACACCGCCAAAGTTAACAATGCTGAAGTAGCAACCTGCTAAAAATCTGACCCCACATTCTCTGACCTCAAAGGTCTCATAAAAGAGGAACAGGGAAAAGAGGAGGGGGAACAGGCTTAAGTGCCCCTGTCTCCCCCCAACTTGACAAGAAATTGTACCAAGGCACAAACTTTGCTGCTTGCATCCCCTGTGTGAAGAATTGTTGACCAGGGATTGTGGAAAGCTTAATTCATTAGGTGGTTATGGAAATTTAACTAGGGCCAATCAATTACTCTTCCGGGAATTAGTGTCAACTTATCATATATTAAATACATGATTAGTGGACCATGACATTGTTGCCAAGGAATATTGCGCCATGCTGCTGCCACCTTAAATAACAAGCGCCCCAGCGCCAGAATTAAATATTCTTGGCGCCAGAGCACCGCTCTAGTTTACATCAAGCGCCAGGACGCCAGTACAATTATTTGTGAACGCCAGAGCGCTGCAATAATTTACATCAAGCGCCAAAGCACCAGCTTGGAGAGAAAATAACACCAAGATGCCAGGGTTGATTCAAATGGCCTGTTTGACTCCCTGCTAAGAACTATATATAGAAGTGATTGAATATCTTAAAAGGATCACTGATTAATGTGCTAGCAGAGGGTGTCCTTGTGCTAGGCATTGCGGATTGCGCCCTAAAATAGAAGGTTGTCCCTTTTTCTGCCAACCCAACCCAGACTCTACAGTGCGCTGGAATGTCCTAAAAGACATTGCCAGTGATTGGTGATTAGTAATATGAGAATACCCCTATATAAGGTGTTGGCAGTAAACGCCAAGGGGCAGAATTTTTTACCTACTTGTATAGGACCCAATGAAGTTAATTATTACTATCCAAATTGGTCAATGTCTTCTGAATCTTCACATTCAAAGGCACATAGTGAGTGTGTGCCCCTGCCTCCTAATTCTTCTGTTGAATCTGCTGGTGTAAGCCAATTTTCAACACCCCGTGTCCTGCAATCCTCCATTTTTATGAACTTATAAATTAAATATTGCTCACAACTTCTTGTCTATCCATGCACTTACAAATCACATACACATAAAATTTTATTTGGCTCTGGTGCACAACACACTATGGTTAGCAAATCTTTTGTAACCAAGTACAAAATACCAGTTGTCAAATCCAACTTCAAATATGCCAGAATGGCAGATAAATCAAAGGTTCTACTCAAAGGCAAAACAACTCCCTTCAGAATTGACCTCCAAGGCATACAAACGTCCATCAAAGGACTTGTCATGAACAACATAAACTACAACATTGTAGCAGGCATGGACTGGTTCACCAGAGTAAACCCCAGCGTATGTTGGAAAACAAAAACCATGACCATCAAACGCAACAGAGTCAATTTTAACATCCTCAAAGAACCCAATGGCCTCATCCTAAGAGACACAGTATTTGTCCAGGTCATAAACCAAGATGACTCAGAACATCTAACCAAAGATAGTACCCTCCAAATAATGAGGTACACTGAGTTCAATAACATAAAAACACAAAAGATCCAATACCCAGAACTTGCGGCACTCCTAAATGAATACGCCCATGTATTCAAGGAAGAACTCACCAAGCTACCCTCCCCCCCAAATGTGAGGGAAAACATGGCATCAATCTATGCAAAGTCATTCCCAAACCTGCACCCCTCTATAGACTCTCCCCCATGGAGACCCAAACACTCAAAACCCATATTGAGGACAATCTAGAAAAAGGATTCATCCGCCCATCTGAATCCCCTTGGGGAGCAGCAGTGTTCTTTGTAAAGAAAAAGGAAGGCACTCTGTGTCTAGTAACTGACTACAGAGCACTAAATGCAAGCACATTAAAGAATAAATACCCTCTCCCACTTATAGAGGATCTGTTTGCAAGACTCTCAGGAGCCAATTTTTTCTCCAAAATTTACCTCACCTCAGGGTAAAACCAAGTTGAAGTGAAGGAAAAGGACATACCAAAGACTGTGTTCTGTACGCAATTTGGATCCTTTGAATGTAGAGTAATGAACTTTGGGATGACCAACGCTCCTACAACGTTTGTCAACATGATGAACCAAGCACTAAACGGTCTCTCAAATACATCATGCTACCTTGATGATATCATCATATTCTCAAAAACAAAAGAGGAACACCTCACACATGTCTGCAAGATACTCAATTGACTCGCAAAGCACAAACTTTATGCAAAACCAAGTAAGTGCCAATTTATGGAAAAGGAACTACTGTTCTTGGGCCACATTATCTCTGACAGTGGCATCAAAGCAGATCCAGACAAAATTAAAACCATAAATAACATGCAACGCCCCATCTCTGTTAAACAAGTTAGATGCTTTCTTGGTATGGTAGCTTACCTAAGGAAATACATCAAAGCCTGCAGAAAACTAACTGCACCAATTAATGACTTAACCAAGGGTAATGCCAAAAAGAAATTCATCTGGACTCCAGAATGTGACAAGAATTTCCAATTATTGAAACAAGCTTTGATTGAAGCACCAATCTTGTAATACCCTAACAATAACGGGTGCTACAAGCTTGAGTCAGATGCCAGCAACACCACCATTGGTGCAGTCCTGCGCATCCGCCAGCCAGGGCAGCAAGACTTCCTGCCAGTATGTTACAAAAGCAGAAAACTAACTAATACTGAGCAGAGATACCCAATACATGATAAGGAATTGCTAGCAATATACCATGCATGCAAGAAATGGAGATATTATCTGGAAGAGCATTTAAACGTCCAAGTACTAACTGACCATAAATCCTTAATTTATTTCAAAACTCAGAACACACTTGCACGGCAGCAAGCCAAATGGATATCCTTGCTGGAACAGCTTAACTTGGACATCCAATACAAAAAGGGAACAGAGCTAGTCACAGCTGATGCTCTCTCTAGGCTATGTCAGCCAAGAGAGGATCATCCTGACCACCTGGACCCTGATTAGCCAAACCTATATAATACTAAGTATAAAACCAAAGGGAAAGACCCCTCAACACACCAACTAACCCACAATACATTAGTAAGAAACAAAAAATATTTCCATATATCAAATGGCACTGTATACCAAATAATTAATGACAAACATATCCAGTACATCCCACTTGAACAAAGAGTTGACACCATACTAAGACATCACCGCCTGCTAGGCCATACAAAGGCTAACAACCTATACCTCACACTAAAAGAGATAGCATGGTGGCCCAACCTCAAACAGGATATAGTTGATGTTCTGAAAAATAACATAGTGTGCAAGAAATACACCAGTACAAAGGCTCCTCAGCCAAAAATCAACCCAGTACCAGACCCTGAACCATTCAAGGTTTGGGGACTGGACATAGTGGGGCCCTTCCCAGAAACAAAAACAAACCAATGTTTCTTAATTGTAGCTATTGACTTTGCCACATGCTGGCCCATCTTCTGGGCAACAAAGGACCATAAAGCAGAATCCATCAACTGTTTCATTAACAAAGTGATCATAGCCAACTACGGCTGTAAATTCACTGCCACCTTTGGCTTTGGACTGATCCGTCTTCCCCCGCCGCACCAAAAAAGGGCCAAAAATTGCAGCCCAGCCACTCAACTCTCGAGACAATTTAGCGCATACTGTCAACAAGATGTTTGTCCTGGCCTACCCTGCAGGTCCCCTGGCTTCAGTAGTTCTTTCCTGGGAAGAAACTTTAATTGATTTGGACTATTTACTGGCCTGGTGTTGCCCTCTCTTAAAAAAATTAGGAACACCCAATCAAAAGACGCCACACCAATAACCATAAAATCAATTGAATCTGAAATGGTTGAAATGTCCTCCAACCAATCAGATGCACCAGCAGAAATTAACTTGAAACTCTCCAGTCCTCATGGTTCTGATCTGAAAATTTTATATCCCACCCAATCAGATTCAATGCCTGTTGTCATATGATTCCTGTCCTGCAGCTCATTCCTTTTTATGCAGCAAGGGGACTTTCAGTCCCCTGCTTGTCTATTTCCATTCATTAAAACTTTAGACTTTGTTGCTTAAAACTTTGCTGTTAATTTTAAAGTGTGGACCCATTTTTGAGTTCTCCTAAATCTTATACAAAGTGTTAGTAATTTACGGTTTTGTTATTACCTTTGACCTGTCCTGTCCCAACCCGGTCTCCTTTTTGAAGCTCTCTAGCTTAGTGTCAGGGACCCACTTGACAGGGAATAAGCTCCCTAGCTGATGGGCCAAGGCCCCCACATTCAAGCCTGTAATTTCCAAGCCAATAGGAATTGTGACCATTGCAAGATATCCTAGATGTCCTAGGTAGGCAAATCTTCCGAACATGGAGCTGAATTGACCAAGTAGATAGTAGCCCACTAAATACACTAAGAGGTAAGAGGAATTGTAATGACTAACAAGGGTTGGTTCAGCAGGAGGAGAGTTGTACCAGTCAGTTGTAGGAGTTGGAATTTCCAAAGCCAAAACCACTGGCAGAAAATACACTAGAAACCAGGATAGGAATAGAATCCCTTTCATGGCTTCAGAAAATGGAGTTTTGTCAGAAATGTAGAAGTATGATAAATATGATAGTCTTTATTGTTGGAACAAAGAGAAATGATAAGAATAGCTCACTTAAATACCCTCACAATGAAGGCTGACACATTTGAGTGGCTTTTTGAGAATAAAAGGGATTTTCATTGATCTGAGATCAAATTAATGCTTTTTCTCAAATATAGGTAAAATTGGGACTTAATAATATGAATTTTTTATAAAATTATGATAGAGGAACCAGTGATAGTCATACCAATGAAGATAATTAAGCGGTATGTTAACCTAAGCGCTTAAAACTAAGTACGGAGCTTGGATCACATATAGGTTGAATCAATTCCAGAGCGGCAAGGACAACAGCTGCAGCCAATCAGATTGTGAGTGGTAAGTGACGTGGTTGATTATGTTAATAACCTTTTCAAAATTTAATTCAAAAACCAGAGCAAAAGTTGAATGAATTAATTCAACATAATTAGGTAAACTAAGTCAAATTGTTGATTCCTTATTAACACAAAACCCTTCTTTAGGGTTCTAAGTTCAATTCCCGTGAATCTCCTTTTGTATAGACACCCTGGATTTACAAATATTGTTGTGATGTTGTTTGTAACTGGATTTAAGGCCCTGATTCCCAATAAGACTAATGTAGTCAGGGAAAGAATCCCTGACACTTAGTTGCTGCCTTTGATCCTCACGCTAGCGCTTTACACTTTTGAAACACTTGTTTGAACTTAGATTTTTGTTTAAAACTCTTTATAAATCTTAGTTTAAGTTTAAGTTTTTACCTGTTTCTCTTTGTTTTTGAACCTGCTCTTTGTCTTTGCGTCTTCCAAGCCACCCGAACCCAACGTCAAGGCTCCCAAGTACTTCCTATCATTTTTTACTGGTTTCTTCTTGTGGCTGCTCTTCTCTGGGAAATTATTATATTTCAGAGAGTTAAAAATTACCTATTTTTATTCAGAATTTTGTGGCCGTTCTTATTATGATCCTCCCTGCCTTAAAATTTGTAACGTTCACCTTGGCACCCCTTGTGATCCTCCTCTGGACAACTGCTCCTGAGTTATGGTCATGGTTCTCCACTTCTGCGCGCCTTGTTGGTAACAATCCCTCTAGCCTTTTGTACCTCCCTGGCGAGCTCCTCATCTTGGGTGAGAAAATTGTTAAGAGTCTGACTTGTGACAACCTGGAGTTCCCCGCCATGGCCTATACCAAGTCTGCCCCCGCGTTGGAGATGGTTCCTGCCTCCCCCACCTGTGGTTCAGATGAAGGCAACCCAGCTCCCCCTAGTTCCAGTAGGACGGTATCCTGATCCCACTTGTACACCCTGGTTGCTTGCTGGGTTAGCCTTGATGGGATTGAATGTGTACTTCCCTCAGCTGACCCCTGTGTCCTCCCTTTTGTCCCCCCTCCAAGCGGCCATCCCAGTACTCCACTGGGCAGCATCCTGGTGGTTTATCTCGCTGGGATGGGAGCCAAACTTAGTTAGTTTAGCCCCCCTCTCTCACAACGGCACTCCAGGCTACATCATAACTGATGGAGCAACTGAGTTATCAGGTCATGTAGTAAATGACAACTTAAAATCCAAAAACATTAAACACTCCACAACCTCTCCATACAGGTCACAGGCCAATGGCAGAGTGGAACACCTCAACAGCAGCCTTATCAGGACCCTAGAGAAAATAATGGATTGCAAAGCCAAAGACACATGGCCATTATACATGTAACATGCATTATTAGTATCCTGGGTCTGCACCAATAAGGGACAGGTTACTCACTGTTTGAATTAACATACAGATACAAACCAGAAATTTTACCCACAACAAGCAGCCATACGTAAAGATCCCCCAGGGAAACCCCCCACAGTAGAACAAGTACCAAATCTACAACACATATGCCTCAAAGCTAAACTAGCATAAATAAAAAGACTCAAAATACAAAAGGTAACCTCCACAAAGGAACCACTTCCCATCAACTCCCCTGTCTGGATTCTAGCTGGCAACAGAAAGAAACTAGACTCAGTACACTGGGGACCAGGAATAATCATCAAGTACAGACCAGATCACAACACCTACCTAGTAAAATTCCAAGGTACCAAAAACCCAATTATCAAGAAATATCACAGAACCCGTCTCCGCCTCAGTAAAGGAGAGCACTCAATCAGACTGGTTCCAACTAGTAAACAGCTCCAGGAGCATCAGGCAACAGCTGTGAAAACAAAGCCCCCTTCTCATGCACCAGAGTAACCCCTTAAGGAGGTGTGTGTTGAGGGTCTGGATGTACAAGCATTCTGGCTACCGCCAACCTACTTAACATCCAGCCATTGCCCAATTTGGTCCCCTTCCAATATACCGTTTGACATACCGAGAATGATAACCAAGCAATATCACCTGACTGTCCAAGTATTCAGTGGCTCAAACCCATCTCGCACATGACCAACCCCTAGGTTTGATCTAACTAAATCCCCACCACAGCCAAGTCTATATAAGTCTAAAGTATTATCCAATAAAAGATACTTCTCTTCTTTCTTAATTCCATATTTGAAGCTTCCCCAAAAGGCGCTCCTTATCACTTTATTAAGCTTTGATGACAGGATGCCACTTAAGTGTTGGCAGCCTATGAACCAGAAGAGTGATGGTTCAGTCTACTATATACCTCAGGATTCCTGACAGGTGTGCTTTTTGAATTTTTAAAATAAAAATTATATACATTTCTATGAAATTTAAAAATAAAAAATATAACAATTTGAATCCAACTTTCATGGTAAAAATAAAAAATTATTAAAAATATATAAAATCTGGCATGTCTGGAAAACAGAAAGCTGTCTATGACAGTTTTTTTAAAAAAAATGGATTCCCCTTACCTAGGTGAATCCAAAAATGCAACAGCTTGGATATGGGATTATGACATTTGCTGTAATTGGCATGTTTTTAATCTAGGGCTGTGTCGTCCCACCCCCGGACAAAACCCGGATTCTGTCTGAAGTTTCTGAAAATGTGGAAGGTAATATGTTTTCTATTTAAAGCTGATTTTAAATCCGATCTTCCAGAATGCCAGAAAAAAGAAGATCTTTGTCTGGGGGTGGGATGCCGCAGCCCTATTCTAATCTACTACAGCCCTATTTGTGACCTAATCTAAAACCACCTTGAAAATGGTTTTGTGACTCTGTGATCACACAATTGCTGTGACCGTCCCAACCCTATTATTAATTAATACTGTTATGGTTGAGGCTAGGATTCCTAGCACTCATCTCAAATCATTTAAATTTTGAACTTAAGTATAGGATCTTGAAGCAAGGAAATATCTTGATGGCAGATACTGGGTTAGGGTATAAATCCTTGATCAACTGGCTTATTCGACGTCAGCGCGACTAAATTTGCTTCCACTTGGCTCGGTTTAAAATATGCAGTGGCCAAGAACAGGTGTTATTGGACGATCCAAATTCCTTCCACTTGGCGGATGCCACTGCAATTGCAATTTCCATTGGAGTTTGGAATGCCCAGCCCAAGAACCTTCTCAGATAAGAGATCTCGGGTAAAAGATTGGGTCGTCCCACCCGTAATTCTATAGCCCATTTGCATCAAGGGTCGCAGATCCCCATTTATATTCAAAAATATGTTTTTGTTTAGATTTTATTAAATCGTGGTGTAAGGTCAAGTGACTTGAGGGGCGGAGACACAAGTCACGTGGTCGAGCCGAAGCTAGACTCCAGAATTTAACTATAGCTAATAAATTAGATTCGATATATTTTTGAACTGATGGCGAGCTAAATTAACGAATTGAATTATTAACAATTATGGATCGTTTTCATTGCAAAATCCTGCCATTGTAGTGGTGAACTACAGAAAAACCCAAAAACAAATGTAAGGGAAGAAGAACGGTTTATTTGATTTGCGGTTGATCCACTTTTATAGTGGTCAACCAGCGTTAACGGATTGGCCTGAATTCGTTGAATTCAGCGTTAACGCTATCACACCATGGAGGGATTTATACGGCGTCCAATCAAAAGCTTGGGATCCATTTATATCATGCTGGAGGTGAAGCGATGCAAGTATGGTTGGATTCTTTAACAAGTGCATAAAAGGCACTGATGCTTTATAAACTCTAAATACAATTAATTAGTGGCAAATTAGGGGTTTGCAGAACCTATTCGATAGGTTACATTCCCTTGGCCTTAATATTCATGTAGGAAGAGCTTTGGCACACAAGTATATAGAAATATAGGTGCTAAATGTTTTTTAAAATGGGCACTGGGCCTGGAATGTGACTAAGGCTGGGAAAGTCGCCTTTATGTAAAAGTTCAGTTAAAAATGACTTGATTTGAAATGCCATGGCCTTCCTAACCCTGTGATATCATTGGCGGCTGTTTATTGGGAGTGTGAGAATAAATCAAGGGCGCTGGGAAAGCCTAGATCTTTTTATAAATATTGACTTGTATTTTTCAGCGTAATGATCCTAAGCAAGTCTTGGTCAGGTTCACTCGTTTTAAAATAAAGATTTCTTAAAGCACTTAAAAGTGTGGTCCCTGGTCAGGTTCCCGTTGGTCACAACTTCTTATAAACTTTGGTTTTAAAATAGTTTATTTTAGGGCTGCATCGTCCCACCCCCGGACAAAGATCTTCTTTTTTCCGGCATTCTGGAAGATCGGATTTAAGATCAGTTTCAAATAGAATATATATTACCTTCCACATTTTCAGAAACTTCGGACAGAATCCGGGTTTTGTCTGGGGGTGGGACGACGCAGCCCTAGTTTATTTCGATTTAAAACTTGTGACCTTCCAATCCTAGTTTCTACAAAGGTTGATCGGTATTAATTGAGCTCGATTAAAGTCGATTTGTAAATGAAGTTTCAGATTTGATTGGGTATCTGATTCGCTTGAGGATTCGGTATCATCGGTAATTGGCTGGAGCAGCCCTAAAGGGAATGAAATCTGAGCAAAATTGAATGGCAGTGAGCTATCACTAATTTAATGAATGTATTATTTCAGAAAGGAAAACATCAAACAATGCTTTTGAGGGGCTGCTTTGCCAGGCGTATATCCCTGAGGGTATGGAGGCGTAAGAATAAAATGTGTAGGAGAGCCGAAGAGATAATCACCCCCACAACGACGCACGCGAATAGAACTGGCTCTTTCTTATAGTCAAAGAAGAAGTACGGCCACTCGTTGTCACTAGAGGAGGTTAGCTATGGCAGATACTATACTTACATGGGGTGTATGATGAACGTGTATGGGATGTAGAGCATAATGATAGGGATGTAGATAAACATATGTGTTAGAATAAAGATATTTCTCGAGAGGATCATCTCTGAAATCATCAAAAAGATGTTGAAAGCATGCATTCCGAAGGAGATAAAAAGTCGGGTATTACTGTAAGTAGTGATTTCTTTGGGAGCAATCAGAATCCAGTAGACTAAAGAGATGATAAAGCTGATCACACAGCTCGACTGGTACAACAGCGTATACGCCAGCCGGAACCACCAGTGCCAGCCATCAAATGGTCGGTAGGTTTCTGGGTTCTTGACACTCTTCCAACTGAAATATGCTGAAATCTAATCTTTAGGAACATATAGCGAAGAAGGTTACCGTCAAGTACGCGATGATCCCATAGAAGCCAAATCCAGTCAAGAACTTAATAAAACAGATTGGAGTGGAGAAATGGTACACAATATCCGTCATGAGAACCACGCAGCAGATTCCAGCCGCTATCGTCCTGAACCAAGCCAACTCAAGTGGCGGCAGGAGGTGGGACTTGATGGCCAGGTGAGGTTCCAGCTGAGAGATTTTAAGTAAAGAATGGAGTTTGGTCATGATGGAAGGCAGGGGCCTTGGCGCATTTTAAACCATGTCGCCTCTCCCATATCGGGCTTGATTCGAATAAGGGATGGGACTAGCAATGGACATACATGAAAGGCTTCTCAAAGCTTACTAAGAAAACCTTTCAATAATATTGAATTGTAGCTGTTTAATAAAATCGAGTTTAAAACATATTTATAGAATTGGAATTTGGCAAGCTGATATGGCAGCATGGTATTGAAATCAAAATGATTCTATGAGTTTATCCGTATCGATTTAAGAAGGTATATATAGATTTAACATTCATATCTGATTGGGTGAAGCAAGGTGTAGCGGTGAAATACAAAAACACCAAAAACAACAGTAAAAATATAAAGAACGGCTTGTTTGAAGTGAACTGAATTCACTTTTATAGCTAACATTTAGTGTTAACCACTTTATTCAAACTAGGGATGCTTCGGCTCAGCCCCGGCTGGCTTCCGGCTGCTAGCTGCTATAGCTAAAACAAAATTATAATATATCTGAACATTTTAAAATAAATGTTTGAGAGGAGTGACCTAGAGCCAGAAACTGGCCGCGGCTGCCCGGGCTTGGCCAAAGCAGCCCTAATTCAAACCCATCAAAATTGAGGCTAACACTATCATACTCCCCCGTTAAACTAAGTGTGATAGTGTTTGAGATGGCTCTTGTCCACTGGTTATGGGAAGCACACTCCTTCATTATCCTTGATGTAGTAGTTGGTGTTGATTCCTACATGCTAAATCTGGTAGGGGCCTGACCATTTGGCCTTGAACTTGGTAGAATGCAAGTTATTGAGCTTGGTCTTCATCTTCAGAACTCTTTGGCCAACCTTGAATATGGTAAGTCAATGTGTGATCTTTTCCTGGGCTCCTTTTACCTTGAGGTCTCTTGCAACTATGTTTGATCCTGCCTTGGCTCAGATGTTGTTTTAATGGTCTTGCACAGTCAGGTAGTTGGGCAGTAGAGAGCTTCTTGACAGAGAGTGGCTTAACACCATATATGACTTTGAATGGGGTGACTTTGGTTGCAGCATATACTTTAGTTGTCAATTTCATAGTACTGTCACAGTAGGTTCCATCATGCCAAGAATTATCTGGCCAAGTAGAAAGACTCAAAAAGCCAAAAAACCTTTAACAAAATTGACCAAATTAACAGATTTAAATCAAACAGTCAATCAAAAATGGGTTACAGCTGCTCCAGTCTGCCAGCTGAAACCGATTCCTCCTTGAAAATTGACGTTGATAAATCAACGTAATTTGAGGGTCACCCGATATGAGCTTATTAATCAGCATGGTTGTCAGAAATTGGTCACTCAAGGGTTCTTTGCAACCTGGACCAGATAATCACTTGACGATGTAGAAGGAATAGGAGCCCAGGATCCAGGTGGTATTGCTTAGTCAATTTTGATATATATTGAATAATTTTCACTGTTTCAACTCTAAGAGTTGAGCCCTCCCAAAATTTACTCAATAAAAATCAAATATCCCTTGGTCTAATTTACTTTTGAAAATGCATCCTGTAGTTGGATTGTTGCGCTACATTTCCTACAATCTGATTCTGAGCCTGATCATTACTGGAAGATGGGGCCTTGCAGTTGGAACTTTGTTGTTAGCACCTCCCAATGTTAATTCAATGCCTGCCAATCTTGGAGTGGTCCCCCTGTCTTTGAAAATGAAAATTGTGTTGCATCTCAATGCCCTGAATTTTATTCTGAAGATTCTCTGATGCTTTCACAGGCTATTTATCTTGGGCTACTTTGGTTAGGATTAATTATTTTACTTAATCCTAGTATCTCATTTGTAAATTTTACAAAACAGTATCTGAAGCTGCGTTGGTGGTTAATCATTAACTCTATGTGGATTTGGGTAGTAATTCCCCACCACTTAGAGACAGCTTCTTACTATCCCGCAATTTCCGTCACAAGTACAGCAGGAAGGATGTGTTCCCACAAGGATGATTGATCCTTGGTGCAGTTCTCTAAAGTTTCAACCAAGGTCTTATTAAACCTTTCAGTCACTTCAACACAGCAGGAATTGTAACTAGTGACAAAACTTTGAGTGACATCAACCTTTTTCATAAGATCTTCTATTGACTAGTTTTAGACGTGAGATCTTTGATCTGTGACAAATGGAGTTCTATGACCATCTAGCAACAAAGATGTTTAGCAAGACAGACCAGGTGAATCCCCATACCACAGAAATGAAAACCAACCCTAAAAACCTCAAGCTGAAGTGGTACATAAGCCCAAGAGACTATTGAAAATAGTCAATATTGTCATGCCCTGCCCCTAAGGGCAGGCTTTTTAAAGCTTGCAATTATTTATTTTCACTATTTAAATTCTTAAATCCAAATAAATTAATTGTTAATTTAAAGGAAATCAAGTCCATTACCTCTTCTTTTGCTTTCACAGTTCTTATGCAATTTGGTTTTATTATTTTCTTATATAAAATTCTATTTTAAATAATTAAATCCACATTTCACTCAACTGATTACAAAAACCACCTGTTCTCCTAGATGCTCTTGCAGATCTTTGGGTGCTCTATTATGAGCTTCTCCTCCTTATTCTTTACCCAAACTTCATGACTATCACTGTGTTTTGGGTTCTCAAACTATGCTGTTCAGTAAGATATTCCCACCTTTTTTTACCATCAACCATAAATAAATCATCCACAGAGAGCAAGCCTTAAGCTGAAATTCTAAGTGGTTTCCCCCTAGACCTCAATCTTTACGTTTTCACTTCAATTTCTTTAAATTTAGTTTCCAAATCTTAGTATCTTTTTCAAACCTCAATAATTTACTTGGGTCACTTCTACGCCTATAAATTTGTCTATTTTTACCAACCAATTTACTTCAATTTTACAAAGCTTCAATAAAATTTGTTTTTTGTTGTTAAACTTTGAAATGTAGCTAGTCAGGCAACAAGCATTAGGCTTGTTGCCACCAATCTTTTCCATGGAGGAAAATATTTCTTCTTTCATGCTCAGACTGCTGTGACGGTGCTGTATTAGCAGCATTGCACAGGGAAAATATTTGGAAACTAGATAATTATCTTTATTGGGATATTGGGAATTATATAGTTGAGGTGAATCAGCTTAAAAGAAACAAGATTGTGACAAGTTGATCAATTGTTTTGGGTAAGGGGGTGGCTTGATCCTCATAATGACTGAAGCACCAAATTGAGTTGCCATCTGGTTAGGATTGTCATTGGTTCCTTTTTCCTGATTTGGTAATTCAAGTTGACTTTCACATTTGGCTCCAAGTGCCAAGGAAGTCAGATCAAGTGGTACAGGGTCTCTTGTGCAAAACTTTACTGGGAGGTCTGTTGTGAATGCCAATATTCACACTCTTTTGATTTTGCCTTCTATTATAACTTAACCAATGATAGTTCAGTATTTGGTTGAGGAAGACAACAGTCCAATAGAAAGGACAGGAATAAGAATAATAAGATCAGGTTTATTGGTTGTTATTGGAACTAATATACTATATGGGGAAAGTCACAAGGCCACCAGGGGGTTGCACAGTGGAAAGTTCCATGTAAGGTTCAAAACTGAGGAATAACTTGCACAGGGATCAGAGTGTCAAATTGGTAGCGCTCCTAATTAGGAGAAAGTGCCCACAGTTTGATACTGCCTTTGGATTGTTCCATGTTGTTAGATACATCAAGGGGCAAATCTTCAAGTGCCCTGTGTATTGTGAGATAAATTAGCAGGAAAAGAGGGAATCTCAGTTGCAACACCCCCTCTTGCCCCCTGTTTTCTGTCAGGCACCAGGATTGGAACCAGTGAAAGGCCTGGGAAAGATTGCACAAAGAGTTTTTGTGTGGGAATGGCACAGCAGGGGCGCAAGCAATTATGATGGAGGGTCTTGGTGTTTCTTTGGGCTGGTTGGTGTGGTTGCCATAGACAGTAGCTATCTTGAAGGACCCAAAGTGGCTGGGTTCCAGTTTGGCAGAGTTGGGATTAAGGGCGTAGACAGGATCAAGCACGGCTGTCAGGAATATTCCTGACAACAACTTGTTAAAAGAAAAATTGATGTCATTATTACAGCAAAAAACCCAAAGAATATTTGCAGCAGTTCCCCCTGATTAGAGAAACTGCTTCAAAACAAAAAGAAGGAGAAAAAAGAATTTAGAAAATCTAATTCTTTGACTTTTAGCTTTTATAGACTGACCGCGGGCTGCACGCCCCTGCCAGCCAGCTAGCAGCAGACAGGCAGCACAACCCCCACCAAATGGGAAAATTGCCAAAACGGGAAGCCAAAAAAGACAATTTCCCCAACATCCAATTTGGGGGGAACTGCTGCCCAAATTTGGAATTTACCAAATTTGGATGGGGTTGACAAGCAACCCTGCCAAGCAATCAATGTAGTAACTGCAGGAATTGAATTTGGATGCATGAAAGCATCCCAATATTCACCAACTTAATGCAAAACATGAATTAACAATTCATTAGCTGCAAACCCCCTTCAATCCCATTCCCAAATTGGAATTCCAGACAACACCAAGTGTTTGGGTTTCCCTGTTCAATGTTTTTCACTATTCATGCCTCATCAAGGCTGATAGTATACAATAAAGCCAATTCACTTGATGATAGTTTGTGCTATTATTGAGTGAAATTAATCCTCAATAGTATCACATAAATCAAAACAGACTTAAATCAAAAGAAGTCAAGACACTAAGCTTTGTTGACCCTTTCCTAGGACTAAAGGAGATGAACCACCTTATCTTCTTGGTTGTCCTCACAGCCTGCCTTGGGATTGGGGGTCACCAACACTATTCTTGAGCGTCTGGATGTAAAAGCATTCTGGCTACCGCCAACCTACTTAACATCCAGCCATCACCCAATTTAGTCTCCTTTCAATATACCGTTCAACATACCAAGAATGGTAACCAAGCAATATCACCTGAACGTCCAAGTATCCAGTGGCTCAAACCCATCTAGCACATGACCAGCCCCTAGGTTCAATCCAACTAAATCCCCGCCACAGTCAAGTCTATATAAGGCTAAAGTATTATCCAATAAAATATACTTCTCTTCTTTCTTAATTCCATATTTGAAGCTTCCTCAAAAGGCGCTCCTTATCACTGGTAGCAGCTACAGTTTTTTGACCACACCCATGAAAGAGAAAATGACTGACCAAAACCCACCCGCCTTTGCTCACATAATCAAACAGGCCACATCCCAGGAGACCTGGAAAACGTACTTTTGCGCCCACAAAATTGATGAGGATATACCTAGTGGATGCACCATATTTGAAGGTCTGGTCATGCCCAAAGCATGCACCAAGATTATTAAATACAGCCGCTCTCTTCAACCACAAACAAATGCATTACCACCTATCACAGGTGAAGTTACCAGCACCAAATACATTGGTATTGGCAAGTTCTTTGGTAAAAACAAAGAAAACGTCATCAACTGGCTAGACCACTCAGCTGCTAAACTCTGCGCCAGCTGCATCCCTCACAAAAAATGGGTCCAGGAAGCCAGCAAGCGCCTGTATGAGGCTGCAGCTAACTGGTTTGCCACCTGGGTTGGCTCACAAACTGACAACCAGCTTGACAACTGGGAAGAGTTTAAAGCGGACATCACCAACAATTTCTGCGTCACTGAATCCCTCCAAGACATTGCAATACAGCTCAGTGATCTTCCTCAAAAGACCACTATCTCAGCTTACGTCAATGAATTTGAGGAAATATGTTGCAAGATCCAAAATACAGCACAGGCTGACAACGTACACACCAGAGCATCATTCATTAACAGAATGAAACCCTCTGTCACTGCCCTCATCCACCCAGAGGCAAATACCTCCATGCCTGCGCTCATTGCAGAAGCCAAGCGCGCCAAAAAACGCGCAAACATGGAATATGCTGCATGCAATGGCAATTGATCCTCAAAAAGCAATGGCAGAGAGAACTCCAATGGCAACAAACTCCAAAATACCAACCATAACAACAGCAACTCCAATTGCAACAATGGCAATCACAGCCAAAGCGCAAACTGCTCCTGTCCCAAGAAAGAGGACACCGCCAAAGTTAACAATGCTGAAGTAGCAGCCTGCTATGAATCTGACCCCACATTCTCTGACCTCAAAGGTCTCAAAAACAGAGGAACAGGGAAAAGAGGAGGGGGAACAGTCTTAAGTGCCCCTGTCTCCCCCCAACTTGACAAGAAGAAGTACCAAGGCACAAACTTTGCTGCTTGCATTTCCTGTGTCCCACAGTCCTCCATTTTTATGAACATAAAAATTAAAGATTGCTCACAATTTCTTGTCTACCCATGCATTAAAAATACCATACACATAAAATTTTATGTGAATCTGATTCACAACACACTATGGTTGGCAAACCATTTGTAACCAAGTACAAAATACCAGTTGTCAAATCCAACTTCAAATACGCCAGAATGGCAGACAAATCAAAGGTTCTACTCAACTGCAAAACAACTCCCTTAAGAATTGACCTCCAAGGCATACAAACGTCCATCAAAGGACTTGTCATAAACAACATAAACTACAAAATTGTAGCAGGCATGGACTGGTTCACCCAAGTGAACCCCAGCGTATGTTGAAAACAAAAACCATCACCATCAAACACAATGGAGTCAATTTTAATATCCTCAGAGAACCCAACAACCTCATTCTAAGAGACACAGTATTTGTCCAAGTCATAAATCAAGATGACTCTGAACATCTAACCAAAGAAATTACCATCCACATAATGAGGTACACCAAATTCAATAATATACAAACAACCAAAACCCAATGCCCAGAACTTGCGGCACTCCTAAACAAATGCGCTCATGTATTCAAGGAAGAGCTCAAAGAGTTACCACCCAAACGGGAGGTCAAACATGGCATTAATCTGTGTAAAGCCATGCTTAAACCTGCACCCTTCTACAGACTATCTCCTATGGAGACCCAAACCCTCAAAACACTCATTGAGGACAACTTAGCTAAAGGCTTCATCCACCTGTCTGAATCCCCATGGGGGGGGCAGCAGTATTCTTTATAAAGAAGAAAGAAGGCACTCTGCGTCTAGTAACTGACTATAGAGCTCTCAATGCAAGCACAGTAAAGAATAAGTAACCTCTTTCACTTATAGAGGATCTGTTTTCAAGACTCTCAGGTGCCAATTTTTTTTTCAAAATTGACCTCACCTCAGGGTACAACCAAGTTGAAGTAAAGGAAAAAGACATACCAAAAACTGCATTCTGTACACAATTTGGATCCTTTGAATGTAGAGTAATGAGATTTGGGATGACACCTTTCTTTCACAGCTTAGCTCCAAATTTTGGAATCTAAGCATCAATAAAGCAATCAAAGCGCATAAGATTCTAAGTTTACTATAGGATTTTATTAAAGGTAAGAAAGGTATGCCAACCAACAACTCCAGATCCTGGGCCAAGGTGGTCCAGGGCCAGAAACGCCCTGACAAGGGCCAACTGGTGAGCCCTACAAGAACCACCAAGAAGGGACCATTTGTTCCATCAGAAGGATGGATGAAGTTTGTGACCTCTGAACGCTGGTTCCAAGACATTACCAGAGCCCACCCCAAGTCCCCTGTGCCCCATGGGATCAGAGTCAACTTTGGAGGCAACCCTACTCAGTTCCAGGAGGCAGCAAAAGCAGTTGCCACAGCATATCCCAAAGCTGTGGCACTTCACCAAAGCCCAATGAAGGACTTCTTTGACCTTGGCTTCCTCTTTAAAGAGGATGCTGATCAAGCAGCTGAGGAAATCTTCACTCTTGAGAGCACTGACCCCAAGGGTAAGAAAACCCAGAAAGTCCTTCCAACCACCCGCACCTGGTTCAATCAAGACACCACCCTTTTTATGTCCTTTGAGGCCTTGCCATTAGACATTCCCAGAGGGGAGGTTGAATCCCAGCTCAAGAAAGGGCTGGCCAAGTATGGAGAAATAGTGCAGTTTGAACTGCTCAAAAATCCTTACATGGGCCACCTGACCACACCAAAAGCCATGGCCATGATCAAACCCTTTGCAGATGACAGCTTGTCATCCATTCCCTGTTGTGCAACCATTCTCAAGAAGGATGGCACCTTTAGTAGCAAGTTCAAGGTATTCCCTGAGCAAACTCCGCCCATCTGTGCGCTGTGTTCAGCCCTTGGCCACAGAGAGGCCCTTTGCCCTATAACCATAGCAGGAGTCCGGGCCGCAGAACAAGACACCCCCAAGGAGCACCAGAACTGTGAGCCAACTGGGCCCCAATCCAATGCTCTTGTAGCCTTAGCCTGGGGCACTATGGCTGAGTATGCAGTTGTAAAACCAATCATATCCCGCCAGAAAAAGGCTCATGCAAAGGCTCAAAATTTGTCTCAGCCTCAACCAATCAAGGAGACAGAATGTGCCCAAGAAGAGACACCTAAAACCATGCAAACGCCTGCACATGAGACCCAGGAAGTTCATGACAATGTGGTTGATGAATCAATGGAAAATACTGAACTGGCAGTGCAGGAATCAATGGCCAACCCAGCCCAAGTTTTATTGGATAGTCACCACAATGCGGTGGCCCAAGAGAATTTGCAGCAGGCTCAAACCCAGGAATTCATGGCCAACCCGGCCCAAGTTTTATTGGATAGTCACCACAATGCGGTGGCCCAAGAGAATTTGCAGCAGGCCCAAACCCAGGATACACCCAATCAGGAGCAGGCACCTTCTGCACAGGATAATAGAAGACCAAGACACAAGGTCCAGACCAAACTTGCAGCAGTAACCAAGCCTTCCCCTTACACAATGGGGGATCCTAAACAGTCCAGGGCACCCAAAAAAGCCAAAGATGCAGCAGCCAATGACAGCAGTGGCCCTACTTCTGGTGGGGTCACTAATGTATAGTGGCTGATGGATCTCACTAATGGGACAAACTCTTCTGCAGGATTTATGGCCCTGGTCTCAGGCATGAATAGGATTTCCTGCAACCTCAAAGTAGTACCAATTGGCCCAGACGTGCTAATAACTGCTTTGAGCAAGGCCAATTTATGGCCTTGACTCTCCCAGATAATAATAGACAATAAGAAGCTGCATCTGGATTAAAAGAGTTCACCATAGCAGCAGGCAAACATGGAAGTAATTGGGTACCAAAAAAACCTGGGCCAAAGGACCACAGTTTCTAGATAAGCACAGCCCGCAAAAATGCACCTTATTTGCGCCCATTGAACAACACATTACACCATCAGACCCTTTATATCTATACCACACAACGCCACACAATCCAAGGTGGGTCTGCAATTCTAAACATGGCCCAGCAATTAACAAAATGTGAAAGCCACATTTTCCACAGACTGGCACTCATGTTTGATTTACCAGTTGCGCTGTGGGCACAGCCTTGCAATTCAGTACCATATCTCAGCCACAAACATAGTGGATCATCCCATAACAGGCTCAGCCCTCCAACAAAAAAATCCGGGCAGAAGGCCCAAAGGGCTAATGGCCCGGGTTAATTTGAATCAGTTACTAGCCATTTAATCTCCACTCCACAACACTGGCCTAGAGCTTACATCCCGCCATTTTGGGGCGCCAACCCTAGGCTTGTCCCTGAAACCATAGTCATACACAGATTTAGCCAAACAAAATGTGTAAAGGCTGCTCAACAAAAAATGCGGGCAGACAGCCCAAGGGAATTTTGCCCGGATGATTCCTGATCAGCACATTTCAATTGGACCTTCTGCCAAGTTCAACTCACGCTCTCTGTCATTAGGGCCCAAAAATGGGGCTCTACCCAAAGCTTTCCCCTTCAAAACACACACACACCACTGGCCACACAACAGATGGAATCAAGCAACAAAAAAATGCGGGCCAAAGGCCCAATTTTTTCTGGTCTGGTTTTTCCGGGGTCAATACAATTCACTCTGGACTGATGGCATCCACTATCCAATATTCTCAAGAGTTATAATACCCCCAGCAGGGATATATAGCTCAAAGCAATCTTCCCCTTCACACCTTCCTCCTCCACCCAAGGTTTTTCTCCTGCCCTGCAGGTTTCCTTTCCCCTCTTCCTTTTCTTTTTTTATTATTGTATACGAGACTTTTGATCATTCCTTTATGACCCTATGGGTTCGTTGTACCAGTCAGAAATGTCCAGGCAACCTGAATAAATGAACTTTGGGATGACCAACGCTCCCGTGACATTAATTGCCATGATGAACCAAGCACTAAATGGTCTCTCAAATACATTATGCTACCTTGACAATATCATCATATTCTCAAAAACCAAAGAGGAACACCTCACACATGTCCGCAAGACACTCAATCAACTCACAAAGAACAAACTTTACGCAAAACCAAGTAAGTGCCAATTTATGGAAAAGGAACTCCTTTTCTTGGGCCACATTGTCTCTGACAGTGGCATTAAAGCAGATCCAGACAAAATGAAAGCCATAATTAACATGCAACACCCCACCTCTGTTAAACAAGTTAGATGCTTTCTTGGTATGGTAGCTTACCTAACAAAATACATCAAAGACTGCAGAAAACTACCTGCATCAATCAACAAATTAACCAAGGGTAATGCTAAAAAGAAATTCATCTGGACTCCAGAATGTGACAAGAATTTCAATTTATTAAAACAAGCTCTGATTGAAGCACCAATCTTGCAATACCCTAACAATAACGGGTGCTACAAGCTTGATTCAGATGCCAGCAATACCGCCATTGGCGCAGTCCTGCACATCCGCCAGCCAGGGCAGCAAGACTTCCTGCCAGTATGTTATGAAGGCAGAAAACTAATCAATACTGAGAAGAGATACCCAATACACAATAAGGAATTGCTAGCAATATACCACGCTTGCAAGAAATGAAGATGTTACTTAGAAGGACATTTAAACGTCTGAGTACTAACTGACCATAAATCCTTAATCTATTTCAAAACTCAGAACACACTCACACGGTGGCAAGCCAAATAGATGTCCTTGCTGGAAAAGCTTAACCTGGACATCCAGTACAAAAAGGGGGCAGAGCTGGTCACAGCCAATGCTCTCTCTAGACTATGTCAGCCTAGAGAGGATCACCCTGACCACCTGGACCCTGACTGGCCAAACCTGTACAACACTGAGTATAAAACCAAAAGGAAAGACCCCTCAACACATCAACTGACCCACAATACATTATTAAGAAACAAAAAGTACTTCCATGTATCAAATGGCACTGTATACTGAATCATTAACAACAAACATGTCCCGTACATCCTGCTTGCACAAAGAATAGACACCATACTAAGACATCACTGCCTACTAGGACATACAAAGGCTAACAACCTATACCTCACACTAAAAGAGATAGTATGGTGGCCCAATTTTAAACAGAATATAGTTGATGTTCTGGAAAAGGTACAGTGTGTGAGAAAATACACCAGCACTAAGGCTCCTCAGCCAACATTCAACCCAGTATCTGACCCTGAACCATTTAAGGTTTGGGGGCTAGACGTAGTGGGGCCCTTCCCAGAAACAAAAACAAATCAACATTTCTTAATTGTAGCTATCAACTTCACCACACGCTGGCCCATCTGCTGGGCAACAAAGGACCACAAAGCAGAAACTGTCAACTGTTTCATTAAGAAGTGATCATAGCCAACTATGGCACTCCAGATTATATCATAACTGATGAAGCAACAGAGTTATCAGGTCACGTAGTTAATGACAACTTAAAATCCAAAAATATTAAACACTCCATAACCTCTCCATACAGGCCACAGGCCAACGGTAGAGTGAAATGCCTAAACGGTAGCCTTATCAGGATCCTAGAGAAAATAATGGATGGCAAAGCCAAAGACACATGGCCACTATACGTGAAACATTCATTATTTGTATCCTGAGTCTGCACCAACCAAGAGACAGGCTATTCACTGTTTGAGCTAACCTACAGGTACAAACCGGAAATAATCACCTGCAACAAACAGCCCTAAATAAAGATCCCCCCAGGGAAACCTCCCACAGTAGAGCAAGCACCAAATCTACAATACATCTGCCTCAAAGCTAAAATAGCAGAAATGAAGAGGCTCAAGACACAAAAGGTAACCTCCACAGAGGAACCACTTCCCATCAACTCCCCTGTCTGGATTCTAGCTGGCAACAGAAAGAAACTAGACTCAGTACACCCGGGACCAGGAAGAGTCATCAAATACAGACCAGAGTACAACACTTACCTAGTGAAATTCCAAAGTGCCAAATACCCAATTATCAAGAAATACCACAGAACCTGTCTCTTCCTCAGTAAAGGAGAGCACTTGACCAGACTGGTACTAACTAGCAAACAACTCCAGGAACATCAGGTAGCAGCAGTCAAGATAAAGACCCCTCCTGATGTACCCAAGTAACCCCTTGAGGGGTGTGTGTGTCAAGGGTCTGGATATACAAGCATTCTGGCTACCGCCAACCTACTTAACATCCAGCCATTGCCCAATTTGGTCCCCTTCCAATATACCGTTTGACATACTGAGAATGATAACCAAGCAATATCACCTGACCGTCCAAGTATCCAGTGGCTTGAACCCATCTAGCACATGACCAACCTCTAGGTTCAATCCAACTAAATTCCTGCCACAGTCAAGTCTATATAAGTCTAAAATATTATCCAATAAAATATACTTCTCTTTTTCCCTAATTCCATATTTGAAGCTTCCCCAAAAGGCGCTCCTTATCACTATCAATCATACAGGCTATTTAAAGATCTTACCTATGAGTAATTTTACAAGGAGCCAGAAAAGCTCAACTCCTCTGATCAGTACTCATGGCCCACACTGGTTTTCCCCCAATCAACTCAGTCCATAGCCATCTACATCATGGTGGTCTATGTACTTATGTATTTTGACGGTAATTTTGGCCAATTTAACATCCACACTAAAGTGTTGTGATGGATGATGACAGTCTATCCCACTGTAATAGAGCTCACTGGGTTCCAAGTTGCAAACTTGGGACTGTACTTGCTAGAATACTCCCCCAATTGTTGGGTATTTACAATGGCATACCTTACTTTGAGGTGTCTAGTCCCCCTTGATCTGCTCTTGCTCTATGTTGCAAGCTTTGGCACACCATTGACTCAGGGAGGGGGTAGTTACAAGGGGAGGCTTCTTGGGAACTTTGGACTGTAACTTCCCTTATTTCACCCCTGTCAGACCATCAGGAGTCCCAAAGACCAAGGCACTGGGGCCCAAACCTATGCCTCAGTTGATCCTGGCTTGTAAGATAAGTAGAGCAGTGGGCAGGTGTTCAGGCCATGCAGTGTTAGGGTGTTCCTGTGAGAGCTTGGTAAGTAGCTGTACTGGGGAGCCATTTGGGCGTTCTAAATGTTTGTTGAGTTGGGAGATGGTATGGTGTGATGACTAATTGTTGAAGGGTGTTCTTGGCACAGTATGCTTTCATAATAGTACTTATAAGTTCAGGTCCCTCATCAGTGATGAGATGCTTAGGGCGTCCAAAGCGCGCCACAATCTCCTTGCAAATGAACCAAGTGATGGTGGTGGCAGTGTGATTGGTGATTGTCCACGCTACAGGCCAACAAATAAAGTAGTCAATAGATGTAATGATGTACTTCTTGCCCAGTTTGTCTTTGGGTAGGGGTCCTACAATGTCAAGAGCCCATTGTTCAAAGGGTTCCATGGCTTGGATTGGCAGAACTAACCTGGGCGGGGCAGGGTTAGACATGTTCTTTTCACACAGGACACATGTATAAAGGATGTCAGGATGTCCTGGCACATACAGGGCCACCAAACCTTATGCTTCATGGCTTTTAAGAGGTTAGGTCCTCTGATATGACCTAAGGTGTGATAGTAATGCAATATGGTGTTTCCTTGTTGTATGATGGGAATGTAAGGCTTCTTTTCACCTGTCTCTGCCTGGCAGCAGACATTGTCAGCATCAGTTGTGAACTAGCTTTCATTGTCCTTAAGTTTGGAAATAGTCAAAGAATTGAGGCCTTTGTAACAGGTGGCCTCAGGGCGTAGGTAGAGCATTGGCCAGTCTAGATCTAGACTTTTGTCCCCCATGATGGACGCTATGTAGAGTCTGGAGAGGAAGTCAGCTGTGACCAGCTCCTTTCTAGTTTTGTATTTGACGTGAAGCTGGTACAGAGACAGAAGTTTAACCCATACTGCCTGGCGTCACATCAAATGTGACTTGATATTGAAGTAATGGAGAAACTTGTGGTCTGTCAGAATGCAGGGAGGAAAGGTGGCACCTTCCAGGTAACAGCGCCATTTCTTGATGTGGTGTACAATTGCCTCTAAATCCTTGTCATGTATGGGATAGTGTTGCTCTGAGTCAGTGAGCTTCCTGGATCCATAGGCCACAGGAAGGAAGACACCCTTGTCAGTTTTCACTCTTAGTACGCCCCCTATGGCCCTGTCAGAGGCCTCAGTCTTGAGCTTGTAAAGGCAATTCCAATTGAGGAATTGTAGTACAGGTGCAGTTTTAAGCTATTGCTTCAACTTCTCAAAGGCCTAGTCTCTGGCAGGTGTCCATTGGAAAAGCTGCTTGGTGTTTAGAAGCTCAGTGAGAAGTGCAATTAGTTCTCCACAGCTGGGGATAAACTTCTGCGCATAGGCAACCATGCCTAAGAATGTACGTACCTGGCCCACATTGGTGGGGGATGGCATGCTTGTGATTGCTTTTATCTTGACAGGGGCAGGCTTTATCCCTTGGGCAGAGATGGTGTGTTCCAGGAATAGGAGCTCTGACCAGAGGAATTCACATTTCAAAGTCTTGGCCTTTAACTGATGTTTACAAAGGGTATTAAGTGCAGCACAAAGATATTGGAGATGTGTGGTTTGGTCTTGAATGAAGACAATAATGTCATTAAGATAAACAACAACATACTTTCTAATCAGGTCTTCAAAGGCTTTATTGATCAACATGGCAAAGGTGAAGAGAGCGTTGGTCATTCCAAAGTTCATGACACAACACTCAAACAACCCATAGCATGTGCAGAAGGCAGTTTTTGCCTCATCCTCTGGTGCAATGCGGACCTGTTTGTAACCCACAGTGAGATCAATCTTACTGAAGACCTTTGCACTTGCAAGCAAGTCAAACAGGCTGTCAATTAGCGGTAAGGGGTATTTGTTTTTGACAGTCACCTTGTTTAGGGTGTGGTAGTTGGTTACCAATCAAAGGGACCCTTCTTTCTTGGCTACAAAGGGACCCGTCTTTCTTGGCTACAAAGAAGACTGTAGCCCCGTATGGCAAGATGGAGGGGCAGATGAAGCCCTTATTGAGTGCGTCCAAAAGGTGTTGACAGAGAGTCTTGTTTTCCTTGGGCGTCAAAAAATAGAGGGGCTGTGCTTTTAGCAGCAAACTTTTAACTTAACATCATGTTTTATTTCTATTGGAGAGGGCAGTTGGTCTAGTGTCTTGCTAAAGATGTCCTTGTATTCCTCCAGAAGTGATACTAGTGCTAGTGGCGGTGTTGTGACTAAGGGGGGAGGTGCAGTGGCTTTATAGCAGGTGGCTTTCATTGAACACTGGTTGAAGTCCAGATTCCCCCTTTGAAGTTGTAGGTGCCTGTCTCCATGAGCCATACAAGCACGGTGTCATGGAGCAACTTTCTCATTTTGATGGGGTAGATCTAGAAGCCTACCATATTCCTGTTGAGTGTGATTACAGAGGTGTCCCAGTCAATGTGTGGTCAATTATATAAGAGCCAGTCAAGGCCAGCAATGATATTGTGGCTAAGCCCTGCCATTATCAGCCCAGAGAGCTTAACTTGGGTGTTTCTCATTATTACTGAGAAGGGGATAGTCTCATGGGTGATGTTACTCTTCAGGAGTTGACCACATGCACTTCTTTAAATTGACAGGGTACTTGGTTTAATTGTTGGGAATCTGCAAATTACTGGTTGACCATGGTATGATTGGCCCCAGTGTCTATCAAAAGTTTGTGGGCATTCCCACAGAAACAAAAGGGGTAGGCCAAGCAGATGATTTTATTTGAGGAATGGCTGGCTTAGAGGACGGGGTTGTCACTATGGACTTGGAACAAATCTAAGGTCTTTACCTTGTGCATGCTGTAGTTTCAGGGATTATTAGCAAGGAGAGATTGAGAGTGTTGGTCAAGAGGGGTTGCAGAACCTCTTGCATCTACAACCCCCAGTGTGGTGATCCACATGTGTGCAGTTTTGCAGGCGAGGGTTGATTTGGCTTCAAATAAAGACAATATGCTAAAGAATGGAAATGTGTGGTTAGCTAGAAACGTTGTAAACTAGTAGGTAACATAGGGCTGCTAGGGGTAAGTGAGGTAAGCCTAGTAGGTAACACAGTCTACTAGGGTAAGTAAGGGGAGCCTGGTAGGTAACATGGTCTACTAGGGTAAGTAAGGCCTGGCTGGTAGGTAACAAAGGACTACCAGAGGCAGTTGTTGCCTCCACCCAGAAGAAGATGTTGGCTGCTTTGGGCTATAGTGCTTCACCTAGCAGGGAACCGTAGCTGCGGGAGGATGAAGACTGAAATAGCAAGCAGGGAACTTTTTCTGTCTGGGGGGAAGTAAGTTTGGACCCCAGGCGGGTAACGCGGGCTGCCAGGGAGGGGAAGAGCTCTGAGGGCTCAATGTACCCTAATACGCTTGCAGGAGGTCTGTGAGCAAGCACCCTGCCTAATGGACTGACAGGGTGTCCTTGTTTATGCCCCTATGGGAGCTTTGGGGAAACCCAAAGTGAGCATTGGAGGGTATAGGCATACTCAGAGGTGTCACCAAGGTGGTTTGCTTGGGGAAGCAAGCTGCAGAACTTGGTGTGATCAGGCCTCTGGGAAGTAGAGCTGATTACTATGCAACTGAAAGCCCAGACTTCATCACCTGGGCAAGTAAAGACAATGCATAGACATAGATTTATGGTTGAATGGCCTAAGTGGATTGCCACTTGCGAGGGCCCAGTCAAATGCCAGTTCAATGTAGACTCATGCCTGGGTCTACAAGTTCTGGTAATGGAGGCTGAGATAAAGAACCAAGGTGGTTCACAGAATTAGCAGAGAAAACTAGCAAGAGGGACTGTTTGGTCACAGTGAAGGCTAGTTGATGAACTGTTAAGTCACATTGAATGGAATGGACCAATATGGTTCAGTGTGTTAAAGGAACAAATAAGGTTCCTAGTGAGGATTTGATGAGGAACTGGTTAAGGATCAGCAGAAGGACAAGAAGACATGATGAAGGACTAGCAGATCATGGTGTAGAATGGACAAAGGACCAGAAGTTGGTGCTGAAGAACTGAAGAGCTGAGAGGATGACCTAGCTGGACTGAATACAGAGGCTGGAAGAGCTGGTTTAGTGACTTTTGAGAAGAAATTTGAATATAAAGAAGCAGTTAAAGAATAATTAAATACTGCCTGATTATGATTAAAAAAGGATTAAAAATTATATAAAGGAAAAAGAAAGAGGAGGAAAAATAATCTATAGTTTATTAGAACTATATGTTATTTTTAGGAAAAAGATTAAAGAGAAAATGGACCAGAAAGAAGCTGGAAGAAGAACAGAGAAACTGTGAGGGCAAAAGAGCAAATTTTGCCAAGAACAACTAGGGAAGCAAAAGGACGAGTAACAGGCAGGTTCAAAGATGCAAAACGTTGACAGAAACACAGAGAAACGTTGAAAAATCAAAGGATCAAAAATTGCTTAAGTAAAACATATGTGGAAGCGCTCAAGATTTGCCAGGGAAACATGACGGGAATTACGGCAAAACCGTTTGAAACACGGAGCAGTTGTTTACCTGGAGCAAGATAGCTTTGAGTTTGAACCAGGGTCATCTGGGGAAACTTTTTTGGCAAAACTGCTGAAGCAAGGAGTTTGATTGGCTGTTAGCCACCGCCTACTTAATCAGTTTTTTAAGGGCTTTAACTTGAGAGTTAAAGCCTAAAAAATGGGGAGCAGAAGCGGAAAATTCAGGGCTTTCATTGGCTAAAGTAAGTTTAAAAGTTTAATATATTATAGAAGAAGAAAAACAGGATAGTTTAAGCTTTAAAGAACCAAAGTTCTAAGAGAGGTGTTTGGTCTGAAACAAGGGGCTATAAAAGGGAGAGCTATCTGAGACTCTTCAGGGACTGGATCAAGTGGATTACAAAGGTTACCAAAGCTACAGAAGGAGCAGAAGACCAAGGATAAGAAGCCAGAGCTGATCCAGACCACAGGAGCTTAAGATTAAGACAAAAGAGCCCACAACCAAAGTGCTGGAGCCCAAGACCAAAGCAAAGGAGCCCAAGATCAAGGAGCAGGAGTCAAAGACCAAGTACAAGGAGTCCAAGATATTGTTAAAAGACTCCAAGTTTTGGTACAAACCATTTCTTATTCCCTACACCAAGGCAATATCCCAGAAGGTTTATAAAGGGATCTTCCTTCTGACAGAGAATAAAGCGCCTATTACGACCCCTATCTGAATTTCCTGCGTGAAAAGAGCATTTAAGTCTCATGAGTCAATTACCCCATATTTTCTATCCTAGCCCAGGGGATGAGGAATCCTATTGCCTAGGGTGCAGGAAGTTTGCCTCCAGTAAATCTGCCCAGGAGGAGTGGGAGAAGGTGACTAGGCATTTGGAGATGTCAAATAGAGGAAGCAAGTTCATTCAAGAAGAGTTTGCAAGACTACTGCAGGATTGGTATTAGCCTACAGGAGGGCTGGCACCTGCTGAAGTCCAGGTATACAGTGGAGACACTTGCTTGGTGATTGGAAAGGTACTGGAGGAGTTTGCCCTTATGCAAGCCAAGTATAAGCTTCTCACCAACCCTTCACCCCTGTTGGAGAATGACAACTCCTCCAAGCTGGTCCCTGGCTACGACCCAGGACACACTATGAGGACTGGTGACCAGGAACCCCACTACCAGGGTTTTCCCAAATCCTTGATATGGGCTAGCTGGAGCTCCCCCTTGAGGGGGCGCTTGTGTCAGGATACACATACTGTAAATTCAGAATCTGAACGTAAAAATGCGGGATTGTCAAATCCTTGGTCCAAATTTTGAATCACTTTTTTGGGATGGCCTTTTTTAATTAAATTTAATTCTTTGTATTTTTATTTGGATTTTTAAAAATGCAGGAACTCATAGACACTTTGCAAAGTTCAAGTTGAACTGCATATTTCCAATGGACAAAATGAATTAACTAGAATCAGATTTGAAGTGTTCAAATCCATCAACAATTTTCATTAAGTTTACTATGTTTTTTGAAATTGCAGGATTGTCAAATCCAAGAACCAAATTTCAAATCACCTTTGAATGCCACTAGTAAACTCAGATATTATTTATAGGAACTGGAATCCAAATTGAATGTACAGTAAGCACACTAGGAAACACCAACCAAAATAGATAAGCTCCACCACAACTAAAATCAAATGAAAAATTCAATCTCAATAACCATGTTTAGAGGTACAACACACCATCTTGAAAACGCCACTTTAATTTGAGATGGTGTTTTTTGTGTTAGTGATTTTGAATCACAAAAAATTACAAAAACAATAAAATAGTTAAAATTTACATATACTTTATTAATGCGGCATCTCAAATTTATGCCTTCTCAATTCTGTCACTTCAAGTCAGATTAATTAAATCTTATTTTGCTAACTTTATTTACATATGAAATTACTTAGTGTGGGGTGTGTTTACGCCATCTTGACTTTACCTCATTTTGAATCACACCATTTATCTTTAACTAAAGTAAGCTTATACCCAAACTAAAATAAATCCTGTTGTATAGTGCCAGAAGATGTTCTTATAGTATTAATCTAAGACACTTGTGCTAAGAACAACCTAAATAGATGCCACTATGATAGTACTTCTAGTGATTGTCATTTATGGGTAAATAAACCAGTTTTGTTACAGTAGTTTTAAAAACTATGGCAACAAGCAAAATGAACTCAGATTTAAACAAAATCATTTCAGATTTAAACAAAATTCAACTAGCAGGTTAAAATATACACTCCATTAACAGGGATTTTTGGTGCTAATAGGCAAAATGGGTCAACACAGCAACAAAGTACTCACGCCCAAAGCAAAACCATTCAAAATGAAATCCAAAATAAATGGATTCACAAATGAAATGGTGTGAGTTGGCTTTTGGTGTACATATGTTTACTATGTGAATTGGTGTCAAAATACACCCAAACATGGTTTGTCAAAACTCAATCCAAAAACAAATCACAATAGGAACTCAAACCACAAACAAAATCACTCACACAGTTTGTGCAATGGATTGTAATCAAGAATGATACCAAGGCATCTAAAATAAGACACAAGATCTGAAACATAAATTTTAAAAATATTGTGTTGGGTGCTTATATTTGGCATAAATCCGGGAAAAAGGGTGGGAATTATTTTGGGTATTCAAAAATAGGCATTGCAAACCAGAAACAACTAATTAAGAAATAAAAAATCTATAATTGTGATATTGGGTGGGAAAACCTCTAATTAAATATCCATATTCAGATAAAAGCAAAAATTAAATTTAGGGAGTAACTTAATTAAAATTTATTTAGTATTTTATTAAATTTTAAAATGGAAGGAACACAACACCAGAGTACCAATGCACCTGTTGTGCGCCGTGGTTGCAGTTGTCCCCGCGGGTCAAAGAATAGACTCAGTACAACACAAGTGCCTACTCAGGAGGGAGGCAGAAGAGGAGAGTTCCATAGTGACGCTGCACTGACACAGCTGGTTCAAGGAGCACAAGCTGCTAGGGTGCAGAGCATAAACCCTCGGGTCCCCAAGCTGACCCGGAAGCCCACCAAGGTCACCACTACCAAAATGGTTAGAAACAAGGAGGTAGAACTTACTTTGTATGTGTTTGACGCTGTGTACCGGCAAGAGTCAGTCCCGTCAGCCATGCTGGAGAAGTTGAAGCCTGTACTTGATACTAGCTATGAGCCATACATAAGCAATGGCAATCAGGAGGACAACAAGGAGCCCAAGTTCTTTCAAACTGATGAGGGACAACTGGTGCGCAAGAAAGTTGCAGCCTTCTACAACAAGGTGCCTATGCCCTGTGCCTTGCCCAATGCTGATGAGTCAATCCCCACCGCTAAAAAGCCCGCTCAGAAGCACATCCCTGATATCCAATGCATCATCCTGCTTAATCTAATGCGTGAATCAGGCAATTACAAGGCAGCTGCAGCCATTGTTGGGGTGGATCCCAAGTACGCCTCAAAGACCTTCAACAAGTTCCTCAACACGGGTCAAGTCCTTGCTGTGGAGAAATCCTTGCACGTGTCAACCATGCTCACAAAGGAGCACAAATGGGCAATCTGCCAGTGGATAACCTGAGATTGCCATCGTGAACTGGCAAATATACAGGCCATGGTCAAGTCTGCTTTTGGGGTCGAGGCCTCAATTTCCTTCTATTATCATTTGGTCAAGGGAATGTGATTTTCCTGGAAAAAACTTGGGATATCCCCATACAATCGGAACAGCCCAGCCAATATTGAGACCTGGAGAAAATACGCAGAGGTGTATACTTCCCTAAAAGCCAAGGGGGCGGTCAAATTTTACTACATTGACAAATCAGCATTTGCCTTGTCAATACACAATGAGTATGGGTATGTCCCCAGAGGCTCCAATGACGGGATGGCTTGGTGTGCTGCAGTCTGCACCACAGCCTACTTGATGGTGGCTCTCCTTGGTTCAAAGGGGGTCAAGCTCTACCAAATGATATTGGGATCTCACAATAGCCAGACCTTCCTATCATTCCTCTGATTGGTCCAGGAGCACCTGAGGCGCACAAGCCCGGGCTTCACTAACGTAATTGTGCTGGACAACGTTGGTCTCCACAAGGTGGCGGATATTCTTGAAGAATTTCCATCAATTGACACAAGCATTGCAGTGGGCCCCCAGCAATTGGACACAGCAAATATGCGCCTTCTCTTCCTCCCTACCTATTTGCCCTTCCTAAATCAAATCAAGGAAGTCTTTGGGTGGCTCAAGCAAGTTGTCAAGCAAGGAACCCCAACTGGGACAGAGGACCTTTTTGATTTGCTGCAGGCCAGGATCCATATCCTCCCAGCTGAGACTGTGGCCAAATTCTATGGCCACGCTGATTTGTTTATCCCCACGTGCCTTGCAAACCAGCCAATTAATTAAAGGCTTAGCTTGTCTGAATTTTTTATATTCTCTAATTTGATATTCAAGATTTATTAAAAATCATTTTATATTTAGATGTTTCTAAGCCCGCAATCACATTCAGAAGATCCATCAATAGATGTAAGTAATTTATTTATTTTATTGTATATTATTTTATTATGCCATCTAAGGGTATCCCAAATGCTTGATACTGGATTACGCAAACACATTAATATCACATTTGGAAAATAAATATAATAATCAAAAAAAGTTAATGTAATGTGTCCAAATCAGAAGTAGATTTTATTGAAATATGTTATTATACTTTTATTAAGACCTTCTCTGGGATATATTCTGCAAAACTGGTTTGCTGAAATAAGAATTAGAAAAATTTATTATAATAAAATATTATAAATTTCAATGGAATTATTTGGAAGAGAGAATTTATTAAGATTGCCTATAGTGAGTTTGGCAGTATGTACCCACCCCACAATGGAGGTGGCACACAACCTCCACTGCCATACCGTGGACAGTGGATACACCCTGGTTAAAATATTCTTGCCTGCTGGTAAAAGGGAGGATGGTGAGGTGGGAGTGAAGCAGCAGCTTCTCAGGCGGGGCCGCAAACCCGTAGATTCCTGCCAGGACCAGGGCGTCCTGGATAACATGGTCAACTGAGTTGTAACCTGGGGGGACTTTTTTTCCCGTCAAGAGCAAGTTGGGCCTTGTCAATCCTCATAAGGACCCTGTCCAGGTCCTCCACGCTGGCGCTCATTCCAAAGTAAACCAGGAACCCCAGGTAAACCACCAAGTGAAGCCTTTGCCCAGCAAAGGCTTCCGTAAACTCACACAGCTTATTGTATACTGCGCTTATTTTTTTCTTGTGTTTTGTTTTTCCAAAGGTAAGATCCATAGCTTCTGGGACCCCCGTCTCGTCGGCACTCCAGGCCAGCCCAAAGTCTGCCAGGGGGATTTTAGTCTTCTTCACGGCTATTGCATCCGCAACAGCCAGTTTTTCTACCACACACCCAAAGTTCTCCAGCAAGTAGGACAGGGTGTGCTCCACCGGGAAGCAGAAGCAAGCAGCCGCATGGGCCCGGCCCATCTCTGGTATATTCTTGAATGGGAGCGTTGCCAGGACGTCCCAAACAAGCTCAATGAAGTTTACACAGTAAACTCCACTGAGGTTTACCGGGTCCAGGCGGACCAGTTGAGCATCCTTGTAGGCAGTAACTGCCCACTCAGATGCCCCCTCTTCATACGTTAGCCCAGCCAATGCCTCCCTGGACATTGGGAATGTACTGTGTATCCTATCTTTGAGCTCCCGCAAGACAGGGTGGGACAGGAAAAGCTGCTTTGCCACATGAGTGGCAAAATTAGAGAGGAACACGGGGGGAACAAAAGGAACCAGGACCCGGCGGAGTTTGCCATCACCTTCTTCTAAAAAAAGGTAAGTATTTATGAATTTTTATTAAATTTATTTTCTTAGGTACCTTCTTGGGTTTCTTCTTTGCCGGCAGCTTTGGCAGGCTTTTCCATCCTTGGCGCAAGCAGCTGTGCAGGCATCTCAGTGTCCTCCTTGCGGGCCCTCTTGGCAGGTTTGAGATGTGCGTACATCTCAGGGTCATCCGTCCAGACAGACAGCGCAGAGAGGGCAAAGGACTTGGATTGAAAGCCTTCAACCACTGTTTTTTGTATATTAAGTAGGCGCTCTATTGTCTTTTCAGGTGTGTCTGGTATTTTGGTCATGAGTGACTTGGCGGACACCTTTTTGATTTTGTCCCCTTCAAGGACGGCAGACTTCACCTTTTCCTTGACCTTGCAGTCAATTTCTTTGATTTTGGCAATTGCCAAGTCAAGGTCTCTTAGAAGTTTTTCCAATTTGCTCATTGATTTTTACTAACCTTTTCATTTGTTTTTATAGCTCTTGCCCCAATAAATTCTGTATTATTTGATACAATTGCCTCTTTGTTTATTCCTTTTTATTTTCCCATTTACTACATTATCCCATCTTTTTACCCATTTTGTATATGTTTTACATACATCTCAATATGTGTTGTTTGTTTTGTGTGGCATTGTTTCCCTGGTTACCGTATTATTTTGGCGCTTTGCACAGCCCCTTGTAAAAATATTAACAACAATCTGGTGATCAGCTAAATTTTAATTAGAAAATTATGTATTAACTGTTTTTAGATAATGTTGTTACTGATCCAAATTCAAAACCTTAATGATAAACTTTAAGCCAATCAGGAGCCAAGTGATAAAGTGATTGTTGTGACATAAAGGGTCATTCAATAATTCTTTGATGCATGTGTGCTAATTAATATGATTGGCTGGATGTTTTGCCATTGTACGCCATTGCCGCTGTGGCAAGTTGTTGATGGACTAGTGTTAGCTCAGCAGCTGATTGGGCACTAGTCCATCAACAACTTGCCACAGTGGCAATGGCATACAATGGCAAAACATCCAGCCAATCATATTAATTAGCACACATGCATCAAAGAATTATTGAATGACCCTTTATGTCACAACAATCACTTTATCACTTGGCTTCTGATTGGCTTAAAGTTTATCATTAAGGCTTTGAATTTGGATCAGTAACTACTTTATCTAAAAAAAGTTAAAACTATAATTTTCTAATTCAAATTTAGCTGATCACCAAATTGTTGTTAATGTTTTCACAAGGGGCTGTGGTTTGGTGCTAAAAATAACTGTGTTCAGGATCTAGATGCACACCATAGTAAATATATGATTTTATAGAAATAAGCTGAACATAAAGAATAAAACCAACTATTAACAAAGATCACATGAACAATTGAAATTCAAAAAAAGATAATATAAATATAAAATGTTTGGCAATAGGGGGTTTATTGAGGCAGGGGGAGTGATGCCCAGGAGGCAGAATAACGCGGGAAGGAAGACGTAGAGGCAGTGCTGGCCTGGGGGGTCTGGGATTGGGTGGGTTGGGCTTGCGGGTTAGGGGTGTTGGTGGTGGGGGTGGAGGCATGAGGATTTTGCGTGATGGCGGCCATATACAGCTTGTTGTACTCCTCATTGGTCATTGGCTGGATGGGCTGGTAAGTGGCAGTTGCCTGAGGTGGAAGGCGCTTATCCTTATGTGATTGGCTGCCCATATTCACATGGAAAACCATTTGCACAAACAAGTCAAATACCATTTGGCAACCAAAGAGAAAATTGTGATCAAGGACCCCAAGATAGAGGTCGTTGAAAGCCTGAGGGTGGCGCTCCCGTAGTGTGGACCCCATGTTAAAGAAGACCACATCTCCCAGATGGACGTTGGCATGGCCAGCAGGGTAGACTGAGGCCTGGTGCCCGCGTCCCTGGATGGCCTCAAGGGCAGTGGAGCTTCCCTCCATCTGGTGGCTCAAGAAAACCTGGTATTTGGAATTTGAGCCATCCCAGGAGTTGAGCAATCCACCAAGGATGTGGCTGTAAGAGTACTCATTGACAAAATCAGGGTTTGTCCAATAATAGACAAAACCCTTGGCCAACACAGCCAGAAATGCACCAATAAACGTTCCCTTCTTGACCTTCTTCCTTCCTTTTTGAGTGGCAGCTCTTCCTTGCTCACCAAAGTCATCAAAAGCTAACAATAGCTTGTAGTAGGAGATGAAAATGACATCATATGACAGACTAGTCAAGCAACAGACCAGGGTGGATTCAATGGCGGGATCATACGGGAAATCCTCAGCGCCATCCCATTGGTTGCCGGCAAAATTGGTAAGAACCCGTACAGAAGCCACCTTCCCGTAAATCCAGAGCTGCACCATGCGCTCAGACACCCAAATGCCATGGTGAGCAAGTTGCTTCTGGACCTGGGTCAAGGGAAGCTTGGGGTCCTGCTGGAGGAGGTCAAGCATCATTGGGTATGCCTCAGTTATCTGGGACTCTTGGGCCTTCTTGGGCTTCTTAGCCGCTGCAATCCAATTCCCCCTGTTCATCATGCTGTTGAATTCCCGCATGACAGTAGCTTGGGTAAATTGCAATTGGTCAGCAATCTGATCCCAGGACAGACCCTGCAGGTTGAGTGCCACAATTTCCTGAAGAGTTTGGGCAGTGATTATTTGTTGCTTGGGGCGCTGGGCAGGGGGGAGCTGAAGCCTGATTGGCTGAGAGAGGGGCAGGTTGGGCAATGGCAGGAAGTTGTTCCAAATCAAGGTTGACATCCTGATTGGTTGGTTGATAGGCAGCTTGTGCGGGGGTGGGTGTGGGAGCAGGGGCAGCACTAGACGCAAAGTGACTCTCAAACAAGTCAAAGCCATATGGGTTGGGGGACAGTAACAGGTCAGCTTCCTCGTTACCCGCCTCAAAGGCTTGTGTATAAACAGGTACCTCCACGTTATGAGCCTCGCCTCCATTGAAGCTGGCTTGGCTGCTGGCGCGGTTGAAGATGTTGCTATTGAAAACCATTGTAAAAAGTTTAGGATAAAATCACTAAAAGTAGAAAATTTAAAATTCAATGAATTATTTTTATTGCAATCCCAAGTCCATATTCAGAAGGTTCTCGAAACCATTCCATACAAATCTGGAGCCATGAAAATAGATAAAATGCCTTTGTTCCTAAATTGGATAGCTGTTGATTGGCTGTTATACTGTTATTTTTCTATTTTATGCTGCTCATACTACACATCTTGTGTGAGTTCATTTTGTTTCATGTTTGTGTAATCTCGCTTCTAGATTACTCAGATTTTGTTTCATTTTGGTCCTTCTGTTGGTGTCTCATATGAATCCTGATTGGATTATAATATACTCTGGAATAGCATCCATCCATTTCACTTGTTGCGTCAGTTCATTTTGTTTGTGGGTTGAACTACACCACTTGATGTTTGATATAATTTTGTATAATGGGCAAGTGAAATTTTGTTTTTGGTTTGACATTTCATTTATTAACTGACAATATTTAAATTGTTTGAATCCTGAATCTTGCGCAACTTGGATTTTGTTTAAATCTGAGTTCATTTTGCTTGTTGCCATAGCTTTTAAAACTACTGTATATGTAATTTATAACTTTATTATTCATGGATACATTGATAAGGGTTCTCTTAATAAAACACTTTAATAGTGATTTTAATATGGAAGGGAGTGATTATGCCATTTCAATTTGCGTCACTTCAAATTCCACCCAGTTTCATATCACCCTATTGATTCAAGGCGCACAATTGATAGGGGAAAATAAGGGGAAATTACCTATGACACCAGGCTACTCTATATCAATTCCCCCACCACAATTCTTGATTTCCACTTTTTAAAAGTATAGTTTCACGTCAAAAATCATTATAATAAAGAATGCAAGAAAATATATGAAACTTTGCAGATATATATTTTTTGACTTCCTCTAAACAACTGGGCACTTTTTGACCCCAGTTGTATAAGCTAGTTTTTGAGAAATTCAAGTTTTACTCTTTGTCCTGGTTTAGGTAGCTCCACTGTAAATTTATTAATTTAATATAAAAAACAGTCAAAAAGACTATGTTTTTGAGCTACAGCACCTTGATTACGTCACTTCAAAAACACCATTTTGAAAGCAAGTTTTCAGTCAAAACTCAAAGTTTTGCCTACTTGCATTACTAATAAAAATTTTTATTTTTACAAAACAAAAAATATTGGTATTTTGATATTTTATATTTTTAGATCTTTTCTACAATTCTGTGTAAAAAATTACTACATTTTTATATTAAAAATTATTCTCATTTTTCTCTTTAAAAACAACCCCCAAATTGCTCATATTTTTAAACTAATTCACTTTTAGATGCCTCCCAAGTCAATTACCAAAGCTGCGCCCAAGGCCTCAAAGTCCAAAATCACTCCTCCAAAGGCCAAGAAGGCCAAGACTACCCCAAAAAAGCAGCCTTCTAAGACCAAAGCTCCTCCCAAGACACCTACACCCTCACCAGAGCCTGAGGAAACAGTCCTACCCCTCCCCACTCTCCATTTGTGTACTCCCCCTCAGACCCCCAAGAGAAGTTATTCAACTTCAATTGCCACTCTGATCCCACATCAGAGCCTGAGGAGGAAGAGGAGCAGGAGCCTGAGCCTGGTGCTTCTGCATATGACTAAATTGAGCTCTGGGATCTTAATACCATTCATAATATATACAATCAAAATGGTACCTTTGCTGTGCCTGCCACTTATCCAGCCAGCTAACCCATCATGACAAAGAAAGGGGTTGCTGGCTTTGTCTACAAGGACTACAGATTTAGCTGTAATGATGAGAAGAAAGCAATATGCCAACATCACTAAAAATGTGATAATTTTGGCTGCCCAGCTAGACTCACTACTTATGGGTTCACTAGATTTAAAGCCCTGACTGTCAACCATGACTGTGCTGAGCCTTTTGATCCACTGTATCAACTTATCTGCTGGTTTCTTTTCCAGGTGATCCCAACCACCAAGGATCAAACTGCCACTGAGGCCGTCAATGATGCCCTCCTTAATTTAAATGATACCCAACTTGCAACTGTTGGTGGCGCCTCAAAACTACAGAGATATCTCACTGATCAGAGATATGCTCTGAGCACTGAAGGCGTCAGTGCTTCTTCAATTGAGCAATTGATCCTTACTGAGGAACAAAAATTATCCCACCACAAGGAGAGATTCCTTATTTACAATGATGGTCAACATGCCCCTGGTTGTATTATCTGCTTTGTCACAAGCCGGGATCTACACAACTTGCTGAAATGCAAGACCTTGCTTGCAGATGGCACTTTCTCAACCTACCCAAAGCTCTTCAGCCAGCTTTGGAATATCCATGAGCAGGTTGGTAATCTAGTTCTTCCTCTGGTCTTTTTTACTTCCCAACAAGAAGCAGGAAACATATGTCTGGGCTCTAACAATATTAAAGGCCAAGTTAGATGAGATCCTCCCAACTATTGAAGAGGAGCCAAAGGAGACTAGAGGGCGCAAGAAAATGGCCCAGTCAGAGGAAGCCACCCCAATCAAGAAAAAGCCCAAAAGCCTTCCATACCATGAATACCTGGTAGTAGATTTTGAGCAGGCTCAGGCCAATGCTTTTATTAGAGTCTTCAAGAGCTCCCCTCAGGGATGCTACTTTCACTTTTGGCAGGCACTCTGCCGCTGCCTTCAAAAGTGCTCTGCACTTCATGAGCTGGTCAACTCTGAAGGCACCAAAGAAGCCAAGGACGTCTTCAATTGCTTTGCTGCCCTTGATCTGGTTAGAAAGGAGGAGACAAATGCCTTCTATGAAGCCCTACTCTGTCACTCATATATTATAGCCAACCAGGCAGCCTTTGCACCCTTTATTGAGTATTTTGAAACTCAATGGGTTGGTATTTTTCAAGGAGCACACCACATCAGTAAGGGCGGTGACTCAATCAACTGGAACTGCTTTAATCAGTTAAAATATGGTTTAATCAAGACCAACTCTTCCCTTGAAGGGCGGCATAGCCAGTTTGCCACAAGGGTTAGGGTTCATAAGCCCAAATTCAATAAGATCATGGTCCACCTCAAAACCCAACAAGCCATCTCTGCCTGCCTCTTCAAGGCTGGTATGAACACCAAAGGTGATCCCCCCTAAGATGACCAAGGCAGTGAAAAAGTATACTGAAATCAGCAAGGTGGTCCTTGCCTACTATCCTAAGGATAGAAAGCTTGAGCATCTCCAAGCTATCTCAGTTGCTCTTTCTACCAATGTTTGAGTCCTTTCCCAATAAAGTATTTTTTATATTCTCTCTTATTTCCTTTGATTTTACCATTCTTTGACTTTTTTGGTATTTGGTACAATTATATGCTTATTTTAAAGTATAGTTTATAGTTGAAATAGATGAAAATAGTTGTTTTTGAGATTATTTTAACTTTTGGGCTTTACGCAACTATGTTGCAACTAATTGACCCCGTTTTTTATTGCAGATTTGAAATTCTGAGGCTTTTTAAGCCTAGAAATTATTTTATTTTTATTTTATTTTTTAGAATTTTTTGAATTTTTTTTGGGGTTGAAAAAATCTAAAATTTTAAAACTTGTTTTTATTAGTCAAAACGCTGTAAATTGAAATGGCATTTTTACTAATAAATCAAGATAGCGTAAATTGAAAAAGGCGTAATTCAAGATAGTGTTTTTTGAGATGCTGTTTTTGAAATGGCGTGTCTTACCTGTTTATACATAAAAAGTGATTAAACTTTAAAATTATACAAACCCAGAAAGTATACAATATTATACACTTCAAAGCCCAGATATAGAAATTCTGTTACTATTCAAGGCTAAATCAGGAGAAAATAACTACTCACAACTAAACCAAAAATCCAAATAAATAAATATTTAATCTAAAATATATTTATTTTATTTTTATGGACAGTCAATTACATTCCCAACCAGCTCCTGCACCAGCCCGCAGGGCAGCTTGTCCATGAGGGCATTCCAGAGGGTCCAAGAATAGACCCAGAACCCAACTTGAGGGGAGTCATGCCAACACAGAGGCCTCTTAAGGTGTCATTGCCAGTCAACCACATCCTGCATCCCAAGCCAGAACAACCAGCTTGAATCCTAGACAGAAGCCGCTCTCAATGCCTGCTACTAAAGTATCCTACACCAGGGTCACCAGGAACACTGAGGTTACTTACACCTCCACTGTGTACCCAGTTGTCACCCAGCCCCGCACTCTTGATCCAAGAGTTGCCACTTCCTGCCCCGCGTTTTTGATACCTCCTATCAGCCATTAGTCACAACTGAGGAATCATCTGCCCCTGTTACCTATTCCACCATTGACAGCGCCACCACAAGTAAGAGTGATCCCACCTTCTACACAAAGGTCCCCGTCCCCTGTGTTGAGCCTGGTAGCCAGAATGCTGTGGTGCCTGCCAAGGGCCAGCGTCAGTTGACAGATAGTGAGCGTGAAGCTCTCCTCAACTGCTTGAACAGGGGAATGGAGGTTCAAGATATTGCGTCCCAATTTGGTGTCACAGCCAGATACATTGCCAACATCAACACCAAGTATGGCAATACCGGGCAAATTGCCAAATCCACCAAGGCAAAAAGACAGCCCAAACTCCTTCAGCCTATTCACATTGACACAATCAAGCAGTGGGTAGCCAAGGATTGCCACCTGGGCACACTTGCTGTCCAATCAATTCTGGCCACAGAGTTTGGTCTTTCTGTTTCTAAAACAACTGTTTATAAAACCATGGTCAATTTTGGCTTCTCTTGGAAAGTACTGGGGATTTCTCTGTACAATCAAAATAGTGAAAAAACCATCAAAGATTGACACATTTATGCTGAGACTTATCTGGTCCTAAAGGAGACTGGGAATTTCCAGTTTTTCTACATTGATGAATTGTTGTTTTCCTCCTCACTCAGGTCTAGGCATGGGTGGGTTGTGTAAAGTCACTTCCCCCTTTAGCCTTGGACAGGACAATCTTCCCGCGCCGCACAAAAAATCTGCTCAGAAGCTGGCCAAGCCCCTTTATTCCCTTGAAGATTTGGCCCACACAATCAATGGGAGATTTGTGTTGGCTTACCCTTCTCAAGTGGTAAATGATGGTGATTTGAATTCTGTCCCCACTTGGGAGGAATCACTGATTAATTTGGACTATCTTCTGGCTTGGGCTTGACCACATTTAAAATTAATTAGGCCTAAGCAATCAGGTTGCGCTACTGCCAAATCATTAAATACCAACTCAACTGGAATTGATGACATTCTGAAGTGTCCTTTAGGCACTAGCCAATAAGAGGTTGGGTCAGAAAGTGATAAGAAACCATCCAAACTCCTTGGAATCTTTGCAAAAATTCTATCTCACCCAATCAAATGACTGACTGAGGTCACCTGACCTTTAATTTCAAAAGCCTTCCCTTAAAGCAAGACAGGGAACTTTTGGTCCCCTGTCTTGCTCATTCTTACAATTAAAGTTTGAACTTTTTTCATTTTGGAATTTTGGTTATCTTTGGGTCCTTTACTTGGCCCTTTTTGATTATCTAAAGTGTTAGTATTGGTTTCCTTTATCCTTACCTGCTTCCCTTTCATTTGGGTTTTCTTGCCGCTTCCCAAAGCTCTTAAAGACGTTGTTTACGTCAAAGTTAAAGCTTGTTGCTTTTGCGTTGAAGAAAACAATTCAATTTTTAAAATTAGTAGTGAAAACAGTATAATTAACTAATTAAGTTTGATTTGATACACATTTTGCTTTTGCTTACGCTTACGCTTAAGCTTTGAACACATCTTTTAAAGCTTTCTTATACGCTTTTAAACTGGTTTGGACTGTGGCCTAGTTCTTTGACCTTCTGTTACACTTAAGAGCTCTTATGCTTGTCCTTGGTTCCTCTGCTCTGAGCTTAAGAACTAAACCACCAAAAAATCATCTGCATTTGTTAGACTAACTCTCAGCTCCAAAAATGTTGGTTCCTCTATTCAAGTTTGTGATCTTTACCTTGGCGCCAGCACTGATAATGATTTGGTCTACCTCTCCAGATCTTTGGGGTTGTATTTCCAATTCTTTCCTCCACATTGGTACCAACCCCAATCAGTTCTTGAAAATGTTTGAAGATATTCCTGCACTCTCTCAGGACATATACATCACTAGTGAGAATGTGGCAAGGAGTCTTACCTGCAATGACCTAGAGTTCCCTACTGTCAAGGCAGCATCCGTTGTTCCCCCCAGTCTGGCCTACTCTACACCCCCCTCTGAGCATCTGCCTGTCCTGGTTCCTGAGGAAGGCTTGGGTACCCCAGAGCTCTTCCCCAAACGGGCATCCTGGGTGCTTAGCAGAATGGCTTTGATGAGCTTGGACTCCTACTTTCCCTGGGTATCTAGTGCGTCCTCCCTATGGATGCCCCTTTGAGCGGCCATGTCAGTCCTGTACTGGATGGCGTCCTGGTGGATCCTCCCTCCAGGATGGGAGCCAAACTTAGTTAGTTTAGCCTCCCTCTCTCACAAGTTGAGAAGGGGTCCAAGGATGGCGTAGCCCATTGTGAAGCTGTCTGTTCCCAGACATATTTGATGGTTGCTCTTCTGGGTCCTTGCAGTTTAGATCAATACCAGATGATTAAAGGCTCCCATAACAGCAGGACATTTCTTGATTTTCTCCAAGTTGTCAAGGAGTACCTTCAGATAAATTATAGCAGTACAACCAACATTGTTGTGCTTGATAATGTTGGGCTCTACAAAGTGGATCTGGTTGTGTCCAAGTTCCCCCCATCAACAAGAATAGCCCCTCCTCCAGCCACTGCCTTGCTGATTGTCCAATGAGACTCCTCTTCCTTCTTCCCTATTCTTCATTTCTAAATCCAATTGAGGAGGTGTTTGGTTGGATCAAGAATAAGGTGAAGAAAGGCCTCCCTCAGGACACTAGGATCTCTTCAACATTCTTAGATCAGCCAATTTGCAATGCCACCCAATGTGGTGGCAGCTTTCTATGAGCACTCAGAATCCTTCCTCTCTAAAGCCCTCAACTCCAAACCAATCAGATAAATAGGCGCTCTGGATTTTATTTATTTTTATTTTTATATATTTTGTTTTTATTAGGACTCAAAAATTATTATTTATATATAATGATGTGACATTGAATTGTATTATAGACATATAAGAATTAGCACAAAAGTTAAGTAAAATTAATTATAATAGATATGAGGACACATATTTTTATTATAATGCACTGAATATTGTATTGACTGTTGAGCTAACAAATAAATAAATTAAAAAAGATAAAAATAGATTAATTTTATTTAAATAATTGTGAATCCTTGTTGGTACTTTGGTTTATTAAGCCACAAATTGGACCTTGCAAGTCATCATCTGATCCTTATTATTTCAGTGCCACTATAGCCACACAACACAACCACCAATGATTTTCATGTATTACTTACTAATTAGTACTTAGGACGCAGGTCAAGTATATCAAATATGTTTACCAAATCATATCACAAGGGAAAGGTAATTTGAGTTCTAAACAATCACTTGTTTAGCACATAAGTGGAGCAGGCCACTGGATGTGGATAAATTCAGTTCTTGTTGTTTAACTATGTAATAAATGAACCCATACTCAACAAGCTAGTAAATAAACACATTTCAAATCATATTTTATTATTCACATGTTTGCTCACTATAACTACTGTCTTATAATATATTTAGATATATTACTACTATAATTTAAATATTATAATTTAAATATTAAACTTTAAAATAAAAAATTAAAAATTAAAAAGTATAAAAGTTAATTTGCAAGGGAAGATAATTTATTAGGGAGATGCAAATTGCAAAGAAAATGCAATTATTCTGGGGAATTATACCCTGAAATCAAATTTTCAGCTAGAGTGTCTAATTGAATCCACATACTCTTCTGTACATGGTGGAAAATCCTGGATGCAATTGCAAGAGGGGTGGCGCCCTGCACCCCGGTGGTTGCCAAACACTTAATAAAAGGAAGTCAGGTAAGCAAATTAATTAACAGGTTCTTTTTGGGAGGCATGTAAAACCCATACAGTAATGCCAGTGCAAAAGATGTACAGAAAGTGCTCAACTGTCCTATACCCCTGCGGTGTCTTCTGGCATTCTAGTGCTAATTGGCACATTAAGTTGTATAGGTACATCCTCCAACTTTTTAACGTTAGTTTTTAATATGCAATGTAGTAGGATTCCTAGGTATACTGTGACGTGAATCCTTTGTGAGGTATATTTTTCAGAGAACATGCATAATTTCTTATATATTTGAACTAATCTGTTAATGTAGGATGTTTGGCTGAATTTGAATATTGTTCCAGAGGGTGCCCAACTTGTATCTGCCCCCCATGCCTTGGGGAACAAAATAAATAAAGGTTTAAACGTATTCACAAGGTCTGTGTCCCCAACTTTATTTGATAATGCTTTGAATACTTCATTGAAAATTTTAGTTTTAAGATATTCAGTTCCTATTTGAAAGTCAGTTTTTATTAATTTTTTTGTATTCATTGATGTTTGAAAAGGGAAATTGTTGAATACTTTCATAAATATATTCATCAAAGTTTATTTTGATATCCCCACAAATTTAATTCATCTCTTTGAAATTGATATTTGCTCCTATTTCATATGCTTCTATAATCCACAGCAAGCATCCTGCGGGTGGTAAATATTCCTTGGCTTTTGCTTCAATATTTGCTAATTACTCATATTAATTTGATTTATTTCATTTTTTATTTATTTGCTTTACAGGGGCTACCAGTGATTGGTAACCCCCGTAAAACCAGCTCAGTGTGAATACTGCCACTTCAGCAACCTTGTCCCCATTCCTAGTTATAACTAAAGTAAATATAAGTAAAGCATAAAAAACTTACTGATTGTTTCCCCCTGCGCCCCCCTCAGCCACAGGTACCCCTTCATCAAACTTCATGAGCGCTGGCTGCTCTTCCTTTGTTTTTCTGGGCTTAATCTTCCTTATTTTCTGTGCTACTTGTGTTTCCTCTTGATTTTTGTTTGTTATATTTTCATTGTTTCTTGAGGCGCTTCTGCTTATTGAATGTGCTTTGTTTTCATCTGTTTCCAATTGATTAGTTTCCTCTTCATTAGTGTTAATTTTCTTTGAGATTTCATTTCCTTCAATCAAGTTGACTTTTTGAGTATCCCTTCTGTTGTTTTCCACAAATTCACACAAGTTGTAACTTTCATTTTTGAAATCTAAACACTTGAGTATTTCCTTTTGTAGATTTAAAACTATTTCCTTGTGTTCTTTGTTGACTATTATGCCTAGGCTATTTTTTGCGGGTTTGTTTTGCTGGACCAAAGCCCTCCACTCATTTCCCAGATGATTTACTACAATTTCCCTTGTGATATGTTCAAGGTCAACAACCTTTTAGAGGGCTGACTCTAATTTGTTGATAAGGCTGTAGATATTTGACATTTTGTGTCATAAACCGCCATGACATTATTATTTCCAAAAGTTGTGATTTAACTACCCGGGCTGATAGAGCATATCCTTGCTGTCAAAACAAGCCCTTGATGGTCTCTCTAGGTGAACTAGTTCAGAAGTTAATCAGAGTTAAATATCCAGCCCGGGAGAACTCATTGATACGTCCCAAAAAGGAAATGTGATTAGGTATCAGACCTACAAAGACAACAATCAATGCTGCGCGGACAAATACTAGTGTATCTCAGCTGATACCAATTGGATTTGGACGTTCTTACGTTCAAATTGAAGCCACAAAACAGGAGCTTCAATTTAAGCTATTTTTGGACAATAAACAGAAGCAAAGCGTGAAGTTCAAAGATTCTCAAAGGAATATGATGCCATACAATCAGCTGATGTCTCAGATTCACAGAATGAGCCCCCAGATGAAGGCCCAAGAACCTCTGAGAATGATCTGGAAGAATCAGATCAAATGGTATAAAAAGAGCCTGATTCCCCTCCCCTTCATTTGTGGTCATTTTTGGTCCTTGAAATAAATAAATCAAATACATCCAATCTTCAATTTAATAGTTCAGAGTCAGAAGCCCTTGGGCCCTGACATTTTGTTTGAATAACATCAAAAAACTGGTTTTTATAGTACTACCTTCAACACATAAATATTTTCATCATCAATAATAAATTAAGAACCATAAATATAAATATTGCAATTAGACATCAACTCTTGATATTTTGATATTGTGCATAACTCAATGCACATTGTTTAATAAAATTCATTGTAAATGAGGCCTTTTTCATTGTAATTTATATAAATGGACTGTGTTTATATTAGAGAGCCATTAGCGCTTAGTACAAATATTGATACATAGTGAATTTTACAGCCTGTATATTTATCTATTGGTAATAATTCTGTCAACTTTTTAGTTGGATTTTGCGAGGTGCTAATAATGTAATATGTTAATAAATTACTGTTCATTGTCATTAATTGGCTGATTTTCTTTGCTGTGGAAATTGTGCATTTTCTTATATTTTCAAACTAGTATTCAATTGGTTGGTTTCACATCCAATTGGATACTAGTGCGTAAATATCAGAAAATGCACAATTGCCACAGCAAAGAAAATCAGCCAATTAATGACAATAAACAGTAATTTATTAACACATTACATTATTATTACCTCGCAAAATCCAACTAAAAACTTTATAGAATTATTACCAATAGGTAAATATACAGGCTGTAAAATTCACTATGTATCAATATTTGTACTGAGTGTTAATGGCTCTCTAATATAAACACAGTCCATTAAAATAAATTACAATGGAAAAGGCCAAGTTTACAATGAATTTTATTAAACAATATGCATTGAGTTATGCACATAATATCAAAATATCAAGAGTTGAAATCTAATTGCAATATTTATATTTGTGGTTCTTAATTTATTATTGATAACCAAAAATATTAATGTAAATGTATATGTTACCACATCAAATATACAACACATTTTTTAAATATGGGAAATGCTAACAATGTAAAAGAAATATTGTTAATTGTTCATCAAAAGAGAAATATTACTTTTAATAAGTTGTCATAAAGAGAAGATTTATTTTACTGATCAAAGGACGAGAAGGGGTGGGAATGGGCAGAATCAACGTTGCCTTCATCTGCGCCTGTGAAAGGGATGGCATCAGAGATAGTGGAGAGGGAATGGGTGGTGGTTTAGGAGTCAGGGTTAGAAGGCGGGTGGCTTGATGGGGGGTTGGGGAGGCAGGGATTGTTGGCTGGGAAAAGGCAGCAAGAGCTGATTGCTTCAATTGCTTGAATTCTTCTTCCATCACATATGCAGGCTTGACAAAAAAAATGGATGGGCATGGGGGAGGCAGGAGACCTTTCTGGACTTATCACTATCACTTGCATAGAAGATGATGAGATCTGATAGGCCCTGGAAAACATGGAAGGGAAAAGCTCATACCCTTTCTTAATTTGAGAGCACAGAGCATTGTAGATGGCGGGCTTTGAGCGCCTGAGAGCGGAACCAAAATTGTAGAGACATACATCTGCAAGATGCATGTCAGCGTGGTTGGTGGGGTAGGACCAACAGGTATGCTCCACAGCCTTAATTTCTTGGGTTGCCCACTCACGCTTTTCTATCTCAGCACTCATTAAAACTTTGTGAACAGCTTGTTGGGTAGCCCACTCCTCCAGCATGTCCTTGAGCTCCATCTGGTAGGCATACCCATCTGCGGTGTTTGATATTGCCAAGTAATGATTGACACCCAATGTGGAAACTGTCAACAAAACCCCAAAAAATTGATACAGGATTGGGCTGCATTTGTAGACGTCAGATTGGATACACTTTTCCCCAAAGTCTTGAATACTTGCCAAAATCTTGGCATACAACAAGAAAATGACATCATTACGGGCCCTCATTGCCCTTGCTTTGATAAAATTAATAATGGTTGCATTGTACAGGTTGATATCCACCAAACTGGGGCCACTGAGAACCTGATTGGACAAGATTCTGGCGGCAACCACAACTCTGTGCATCCAAAAAATCACTTTTCTCTTATTGGTGAAAATGCTGTGGAGTCCCATTTGGAGACAGACCTGGACCAGGGGCATTCACGGATCACGCTCCATGATAGTCATCATGAGAGGGTGGGCTTTTTCACCTTCAGTTAAAGTACAGGCAACAGTTGGGCTCTTCTTGGGAGGGGGCCACAATTTTCACAAGTGACAAACTCCTATCAACTATACTTATTGAAAAGCCTCAACTACAAAACTCAAACCCCGGCATCTTGCAGGCCGCCAGCCCGCAGTTTTTTGGGCTTAAATCAGAACAGGATTTGACTTTGGAAAATTCTTTTAAGCTTGATGAACCAAATTTACCTATGCCAATACTCTCCACACTAAAGGTTCCTGATAAAACAGCCAATCAACGGGCAGGTCCAGCCACAGATTCTGAAATAACTCAGGCCCACACAGAAGGGGAAACAAAGAATTTTCCCATAGAACGCGGGCCACCCAGAGGCAACCAATCCCACAATCTGACTAGGGAATTTGAGCATTCTCAGTTCAAACCAGCCAATGAAATAACCCCTGCAATTGATGCCACCAAAGACTGGGAAGACCTGGTAATTGGGAAAACCGGGCCGACAGAATTTGTGAAAGTTTTACCATGACAGATGGGCATACTTATACCCTGGGCTGCCAGGAAGATGCCCATTGCCATCCTTGCAATAAAGTAACACAAACCTTTGGTTCAACCAGATCATACTATACTTGTTATTAGTTTTACTTCATCTACAGTCTACTCCTTGCGGCTCCGCACCCCGTGCTCACCTACCCCAAGAAACCGCAGACCAGCCGCCCAAACTTTACCGTCCACCAGGAGCTCCCTTTGGCCCAGTACATTTTACTGAGTACCCACCCAACCTGGCGTATTTGGAGTTTACTCTGGAGGAGATCTTCATCCACAACCCCAAAGCTATAACTAGAGAGACGGAAGTCCATTACAGAGAAGGCGTCAAAATCATCTGCCCCCTCTGCTATTCCAAGACAAGTATAATTTCCTGCCCGTATATTTGGTTCCAATGACACCGCCCCTCACCCCGTGGCCCAACCGCCTGCAAGAATCCGTTGCCACTAATGAATCCACTTCCACTCAGATATTTGGGATGATGTATATCACCCTCACCGGATTGATTGATTTTATGGTGCCTGTAAGCGGACCTTGGGCAGTCCTTGGAAAATTTTTATCTTATATTGTAAAGTTAGCCCCAATCTTGTGGTAGGCTCTCCCTGCTGGGCCCGCAGGCCATCCACCCGTGAGTTCTCATGAACCCCCCTCAGGTTAGATCCCTGACAACAATTGGCGTGGGCTTGCAGGGTTGCAGCCACATTGGTCTTTGCAAAACCCATTGCGGCTGCAATTTCCCCAAGGGACATAAGCATCCCTTGCTTTTCAACCATTTTGAGAAAAAAAATTTGGGGTGATCAATTTTCTTCTGCATCTTGCAGGATGATTGGCTGGAGGAGGAATGTGTTCATCTTGGGAACTGGACAGTGTCATCTGATTGTCTGTTTCTGGATTCTGGGTTCCCTGGGTGACCCTGTGGCTCACTTGGCCAATTCTGGATGCTAGTGTTGATACACAATCTGGGTTGGAAGCTGCCTGTGCGTGATGGGCAAACAGGCCATGCTCAAGGACGCAGCAGAAAGAACACACTCCTGGTTAGTGCTTGGGGAGGGTCTGTGGGTTAGGTTTGACCATAGACAGAGGCTTCACTATTGGAAGACCCAGAGTGGCCCTGCATAATTTTGTCAAGGCCAGAGAACAGCTTGTTGACTTGGTTGTTATTGGAAGAAGACATAGTAAATTTTTATTAAAAAATTAAAATCAAAAAGAGGAGTGTATATTTTAGTCAATTTTATTGTTATATATGTCAATTTTGTTAATATTACAATCTAAATTTTAGCTGACCTAAAATGGAATAGGATAATTTTTGGGAATGCCTATGGTTCCTAAAAGAATTAGCACAAATCCACTCTAGACCCTTTGAATTCCTTTTTGAGATACCCATAAATTATATTTATTTTGAATTCACCTCATTTTTGATTTGAAATTTGGTTTTTGGATTTGATAATCCCGCAATTTCAGATTCATTAAGTTTTACATGATGTCTATGATTTGTTTGAAATACAGGAAATCTCAAATTATAAATTAGAATCCCACATTTCTGATTCATGTATCACACATTTGTTTGCTGGGTTTTGTCTTTTGTTAGTTGAGTTATCTACTCAAGGGATTCTAAATTTGCCAATTTAAACAAATCAAAAAATTCAATTTAAATGGTTGATTTTATTAAATATTTTAATTTTCACTCAGCTGAGTTGCCCACAAAAGTGATTCAAAATTTGGACCAAGGATTTGACAATCCCACATTTTTACGTTCAGGTTCTGAATTTACAGCATTCACTGCTATCATGAAGCTTTACTATTTTTTACAACGTGTTTCATGCATTATTCAATCTAGCAAATTAACTATTTTTAAATTCCTTATACTTCCTTTAAACTCCCATCATTTTACGGTCTAAATTCAATCTAAATCTAAGGTTAAATCACTTTTTGAAGCTTACCTTGGTTGTCAACAATTCTCAAACTCAGGACCTAAACAATAGGCTTAATTTAATCAATTCCAAATAAGACTTACCTTATTCCTTTTGCTTTATGCAATCAGGCTTTGGACTGAGTTTTTCCAGCCTTTGCTGCTCTTGCTCAAACTTGAGTTAGCCAAACACCAGTCTGCACTCCTTGCTAATACTTCACCATCAGTCTAACTTTTCTAAATTAGAGCACAGTTATCTGTTTGCTTTTCTTCCACATGCTGACTTAACCAGTCTTGCTTAGATTATGTTCTCCTTTTATTCACCTCAATCAATCAGACTTTAATAAATAGCCTGATTTTTACTCAGTCTCAACTTAGTTTCAGATTGTTTGAATTGTACTCCAAAAAGGTACTTGTTAGGTTTGTGGCTTGTGTTATTTTTCTTTTTTCTTTGAAATCTAGTTTTGCATCTTATTTTATTTTGAATCTTAGTTATCACTTTATGATTCCTTTTGACTTCCTTGTTTATCAGCTAGGCAATATTTTTAGTGGGACTCAAACCCTTATAGTTGATAGTTTCAATCCAACAGTTAGTGGTGAACAATACCCTGATTTAGAGATAGAGTTTTGAACCAGTCCACAGTCCTTAAGATTGGACTTTACTTTATTTTATTGGGATTGATAAATAGCCTTAGCCCTTATTTTACTTCTTATAAGCTATTAGGAGCTTTAATTCAGCTGATATTGCAGACTTTGCCTACTTTCCTTTATTTAGCCAACATTAATATCCTTGGCTTAAAGGATTTAGTTTATAATAATCTACCTCAACACCTGAGTCCTTAAAGCTTGACCCCATTTTCCTGCTGATTAGATTGGTGGCAGCCATCTTGGTTATGAGCGCTGCTGGGTGAAGGACAAGGTTGGGAGGGGGAATTGTTGGATCATTGGAATCCCATTGAGGCCTAATTGTTAGCCTCCACAATGGCCTTGTAGGAGTCATTGACAGAGGTGCAGCGCCATTGTTGAAAATTGTGCCATTCATGCCATTTTGGTATGGCCTTTGAATATTGATACTTGCAAAGGCTTGGTTAGATTTGCTTTTTCATTTTGGAGTTTATTCACCTTCCTCAAATGAATCAATATCAATACCCACCCATTCAAGATTACCCTACCTGCACCTGACTGATCCTGGTACAAGTTCAGTTTGGAATGACCTCACCAGCCACACTGTCTACCTAGTGAATGATCAACAATCTCAGTCTAATATTTAAGTAGAATTGTTTTCCATGATAAACACAAGTTTATCCACATTTATATTGGATTTTATAATCTTTAAACCTTTTCCTTCCTTTTTTCAAAAGGAAATCTTCTTTTTTATTCCAGGAAGTTAAGATACATTTCTTATTTTTGCCCTGAAGGCTAACCCAAGGCTAGCTTTGAACCTAAAACCTTCCGTGATAAAGGTTTCCTGCTGTGCCCTCTTGGATGTTGTCCCTAAGAGCCAAACAAGACAAAATGGTGCTCACTACAGGAGCTGCCACCACTTGGTTACTTTGTTCCCCCACACATTATCTGGTTCTTCTCCTATTGCTACATAAGTACCAAAATCTCCTAAAACTTTGAGTCTCCCTCTTGAGGAAGATATTGCTGACTCCCCATGAACACCTATTGTGACCATACTACAGTCACATTGGGCTGTGGTTTCACAAAGAGGTTGAATTGTGATGAATTTCATAGGTTGAAATTCAAAACAAAAGGATTGGCCTTGGAGAGACTTTTCAGTGTAGTAATATTTTACCCAGGAATCAATTAGGCTTTACTAATTGAGGGCCAAAATGAATAATCTGAACAATTCAGATTATGAGACTAGGTGTCTCAAACACAATTTATTAACTGGGAAGGTTAATTAATATATGCTGGGAATATAATTAATGAAGATTTAATTGTATTGTTTAATTGCCTTGACTGTGTCAAGAAGTTTGGTTAAGGTTAGCCAAAATTAAACCCCCAAATTGTGGTTTAAAAGCGCTGTTTTGGCAAATCAATTAGGTTAGAAGCGCTGTCGCGCTGCCTAATTAATTTTAAAGCGCCCAGTGAATGTTTCAGGCGCCACCTAGGAAAGTTCCTGGGCGCCACAGTGGCGCCTGGTTTGAGTTTTGAAGTGTTTTAATGGGGTTTAAGGCAAAAAACCATTAAATGCAAAAATAACTAAATGTAGACAATAGTGTCTATACATCCAGGATTGATCAGCTGGTTCCCAGTTAGAACAATGATAACTCAGATCATGAATACATATATTCCACAGGGTTTTGGCGCCAGAAGTCCAGAATGCTTCAATCCAAAGCAATGCATTTCCACAGAAAGAATCAAGTGCTTCTGGAATGTATTATGGCATATTCTTATAGGTTAAGAGTGTGAAGATCTTTTTGATAAAAATCTGGATTAGTTGACACTGTTATGTCATAAACCATGTGATGGGAATCCAGGTGAGATTCTAGAACCAGAGGGGTTTTCAGCTGAAGTTACCCCAATTGGTATATAATTTAAACATGATAATAAATAATAAAAAATGATACTTATGTATGACAATGTTTAATTTCCCCTCAATCTTTTTATGCTTTGTGTTTTTGGATTTTAACTGAAATAAGACTACCATGGAATGAAAGAGATGGTCTGCAGCTAAGACTATGGGAAGCAAAAAAACGTGGAAGAGATCACCAGATGGCAACAAGTTTAATGCCAAGATTGCTTGCCCAGAATCCAAGCTCATTGAAGTTTACATAAAGGAGTCCCTGTCAAACTGTAAAAGAGTCAGACCGGGATAATGAAGAAGCAAGCATGAATTTCCTGGATCTTTCACACCTATGCTAATGGTGTTGTTGCCTGGGCTCTTGTGGGCCCCTCTCCCTGCTTTTTTCTTGAACTGTGAAAAAGCTTGCAACACCGCTTGCTCCCTCCTCTATACTGGTACATTATCCATGCATACAATTCCTGATCTCCACCCTGTTTACACCTCTGAAGACTTGTACTCTTTCCTGTTAGATTTTGGCCTCCCCTAGTTTAATGTATCAATGTATACCATTGGCGTGCTAATAAATCAGTTTATCCAACCCAAATTGGTCCTCTATCAACTAGCATTGGGATCCCAGAATCAACTCCTATCTGCTGTGGCATCTGCAGTAACCAACAATCACTCCCAGAATATGTCTTATTAAGAAATAACACACAGTTTTTTCACTTGAATTTTAGATAATCAACATGATTCATTGGCCTCTCAAGAATACCTGACCTCATTGCTGAACACACTTTGCTCATCTCTACCTGGGTAAATTAGAGATTGGTTGTGTGAACTAGATGGGCATTATGCTGTCTGGCAAGGACAAATTAAATCCACCCTTCTAAGATACTGACAGGACTTTGAGACCTTAGTAGATGAACTCAACCAATTTTGAGAGCATAACAATGCACAACTAGAATTGGTGGGGTCCAATGTGGATAGTTGGGGCCATAGATTTCAACAATAACATGACGTGTACAAGGCTATGTTAATCAATACTCTACACCAAGTTCAGACCTACATTGACAAAAAGGTGGCTTCTTGTGGCTGTGGTGCCACCTACGCCTCCCCCCAAATGCCTTACTCAATGTTAGATTAGGCTGATTGACCACAAATAATCAGGCTAATCATTGCATGCAGATCATTATCATTTACACACCATACTATCACTAGGCTGATACTCTATTAAGTGTAGTAATTATACGCCGTATAATTACTAGTTTATTATAATTGATATGGCTATTACACGCTGTATAAACGTTAGCCAATATAGTGGTTATCATTGATTACACGGCGTGTAATCACTAAATCATCAACTGTATATTGCTCATACCATCCTGATGGACGTTGTATCAACTCAGCCCCACCCAGCCTGATAGCGTTTATGAATGTATCAAACAATTGATGCACTTATGTCAAGGAAATACTGAGTTTGGGTCAGCATTACACGGCGGATAATTCACGGGTCAATACTGGATCAAGTCTGATATTATACGGCATATAATCCCCAATTCAAACAGTTGCATTAATAAGCAGAAGGCTCACTAACCAGAAAAAGATCACTGATTAAGCCCTACAAATGGAATACTGGAATTCTACCTTCCAATGTAAAAGGGCTGAACAGAACCATTTCTAAGCATTAACTAAATACAGCAAAGTTTCACAGCGCAATAATAGGCATGTAAGATACAGCCAATCAATAAATGACAGTAGGCTAGCTCAAGAAAAGCGTAGGCTGTATCTGAAGTGCCATGTACGCCTGCTAAGGCCAGTAGCAGCACACATGCCAAGGATAGCCAATCAGGATAGGTGCAGCCAGCAAAGATGAACCTATTGCAAAGGTAGCCACTGAGAACTGTCTGAAAGGACAAGAACAAGAGTTGTTTAAGTATAAATTGATACAGATGCCTGAAAGGTTAACAAAAAGTTCTTAGTTACACCTGGATAGATTGCAGCCGCTGGCTAGATCATACTCCAGTTTCAATAAATGTAATTATCTTCAAAGTTCTATTCTATTGTAGTCTGTAGTGCTCTTGCATAGGATTAGGTAGAGTAAATTGGCAAGGCTAACATCTATCTGTAGCTTTGACTATACCAGCAATAACCCAAGTTGCTCAACATTAGTGCTAACTTGAAATTGATTCTCTGCTAATGACAAGAGAAACCATCCCCGCCCACCAAGGATTGTTCTTGGCTCCACCTCTGCCCAGCTTTGTTGACAAGTATGGGTACAAGATAGAATCATCAGACAGTGAGAGTGCTCCTGTCTTTTCTGTGAGCAACCCTGTGCTTGTTCACTCTCCCGCAACTGTCCCTTTGGTTGTGGCCCCTCTGCCCTCTGTCCCTGAGGGTCCTGCCTTGATTGGTTCCTAAAATTGCATGCAGATTGTAGAGCTGGCCAAGACCTTACTTTGCGGGTTCCGCCTCTGTCCCTCTGATCAACCTGACCAGAACCTAAGCATCTTCTTCTACTACTGTGACCAGGAAACTTGTTGGCAACTCTACTGGATTTATCAAAACGCTTCATTCCAAGCTCTTCATGTGAGAGAGGGGGGCTAAACTAACTAACTTCAGCTCCCATCCCGGCAAAACAAACCACCAGGATGCTGTCCAGTGGAGGACTGGAACGGCCACTCAAAGGGGAGACCACAGGGAGTACACAGGAGAAAACCAAGGGAAATAGGCATTCAGTGCCATCAGCGCCAACCCAGTGAGCAGCCAGGGGGTACAAGTGGGGGTGGAAGGGAGCATCACAGAAGCACGCAGAGGTACCAAGTCACTCTTCTCTAAGCCAGGAGGGGGAGACATTGGCACCTCCTTGCCCACAGGAGCAGGAAGAGCATGGTTGACATCCTTCAAATCCAGATCATCACAGGTCAGGCTCTTCACCACAGTCTCCCCGGAATAAAAGAGACTACCAGGCAAACTCAGGAGGCTAGAGGGGGCCGCACTCGCAAGTTGCGCCAAAGAGGAAAGTTTAGACCACAGGTCTGGTGAGGTGGACCACAAGAGGAGCAAAAAGGGGGCCAAAGAAAATACCACAAATCTTATGACTGGGAGTATCATAGCTGCAAACTCCACAAAATTTGAGGAAGATTGGGGTGGTTTTCAAAATTGCAAGCAATAAAATTGAGACCAACAGGGGTAACCACAAGCAAGAAACCAAAAGTAGTGTCAGAGTAGGCTTGGAGAGCTTGCCGGTGTGCTCGGGCATCTTTAAAGTGACCGGGAACAAAAGCGGGTTTGAAATTAAGGAGTTTATAGAGAAAAACAAGGTAAAAGTAGATTTTTATATTGAATTTGACTAGAAAACTTAGGTTCAAGCGTAAATCTTCAAAGCAAAAGCAAAAACCAAAAGCACTATATGCTGAAGTCAACTTCAAGGGTTCCAGAAGAGGGACCAGGTTCAAAACGGGGGGGGGGGTTGAAGGTAAGCAATGAAGTGAATACTAACACTTTAAAATTCTAGGTGATAGGAACTCCAGCAGAGGTCCAACCAAGGCAACAAAATTAAAACTAAGTGTATTAAGCTCAAAACTTTTAATAAATTGAGAATTGACATGCAGGGGACACAAAGTCCCCTGGCATTGTAAAAAGGGGTGAGTTGCTAGGGGAAAATCGCATGACCAACTTGACTTGCATCTCATTGGCTGGAAGAGAAATTTTGATGGCCAAGGCCAGGAGCACTGAAAGGTTTCAAGCTAATTTCTGCAAAACCACCTGATTGGCTAGAAGGCAACTCAGCAGACTCAGGTTCATTTAACTTTCTGTACATAGTTGTGGCCCCATTTGATTGGGTGTTCCTGATAATTTTCAAGAGAGGGCAACACCACAATAACAAACAGTCTAAATTGATCAGTGTTTCTTTGCAAGCCGGGACAACCAAAGCAGGGGGATCTGCAGGGTAGGCCAGAACAAATATCTCATCAACAGTGTGGGCTAAATCTTCTAAGGAATTTAATGGCTTGGCTGTTGTTTTTGGCCCTTTTTGGTGCAGCGGGGGAAAATGGTTTGATCCAAGGCCAGAGGTGGCAGTGAATTTACACTTCAGGAGCGTCTTTCTGGAGGAGAACATACCGTAGAATACCTTGCTGGCTTTGTTCTGCCCTCCGTAAAGCAACTCCAGCTTGCTGCCACCCGCCATAATCTTGAGTTGTTGTCCCTGGGAGATTCCCTCCTCTCCTGTTGTTTTGACTGGGCTGAGCAATGGGCCACAGCCAACACCTCCTTTTTGGAGATGCATGCTGGGGTCCTGGCTAATCAGTCCATGGGGGGAATGCATATGCACAAATTGATGAACTGATCAACATCCTAAACACAAAATCCAGGGCCATGGTACACAAAGCAATGGACGCCTGCGGAGCTTCTCTGGCATGGCTACAGGACGTGCACAAGTTCTGTGCTGAATCAGACAAGTTCAGCATGAGAATGGCAGAAAACATAGCTACCATGGACCAAAACGTGATTGCCCTAGACAAAGAAGTGGAGCAGCTTGGCTTGTGGCTTCATCAGTTCAAAAAATATGTCCTGGACAACTTCCAGAGACAGGAAGCAAAGTTGACAGTCACCTGAAGGTATCCTGCTCATCCACGCCAAAACCGCTGGCTTGCCCAAACAGTGAAAAGATTGCAACGCTAGAGACTAAGGTAGCAACCCTGGAGAGTGTAATCAGTGGATATGAGGAGGAGTTTGCTAGAGCGCACAAGACCATAATGGCCCTGCAAACGGAGCAGACAACCTTGAAGAATGCCGTGTCACTCCTATCCAAAGCCACCATGGGTGTAGAGTCTGAGCTCCGCTAAGGAAGCCTGCAGATAGACAACAGTGATGTTCATGACCACCTGGCTAGAATGGAAGACCAGATCCAGCTACTAGAAACAAAAGGCTGCAAGTGCATTTCCATCAGCCAGCAAACATCATCCTCAATGTGCACAGACCACTATGAAGACGCCGCTGCCACCTCTGAGGAGGAAGGGAAATACCCAAACAGGGGAATTCCCAAGGTATTCACAACCCTTCCTTCCAGAGAGCCATTCACGCCAAAGGCCACACCTAGGGCTAGGCGTATTTATACGGCGGATAGGCTATCAACTGCCTCCCCCTGCCAGCCCACCAAGCCTACAACTGTAAAAAAACGGTTCAAACCTCTGAACCTCCCAAAATTTGACAAACAAGGGAACATACATTCCTTCCTGAGACTCTTTGAGATGACCATGAGAGGCGCCAGCAACCACCAGAAGGCAACCACGCTCATCACCACACTAGACACAATCAGCGTCAACTTAGTGATGCCACACCTACCTGCAACTGACTGTACTTATCAAGAAGCAAGATAGGACATACTAGAGAAGTTTGGTGGGGAAGATATCCTTTTCAACAGGAAGTCTGATTTTGGCGCCATAAAGTTTGCTCCAGGCAAAACTCTGCAAGAATTTTTGGAAAGATTCTACCATGACACGCTGGTACTCCTTGGTTCTGGTACAGTCTCCACCTTTGACATCTGTGCTGCAATGAAGCAGGCCACCCACCCGTACAAAGAGCTTCACAGAGCAATGGCTCCTGCCTACGCCAAAAGCAAGGATGTGTCAGAAATTGTGGACTGTCTCTTTAGTCATGCCAAAACGTTTGGTTCTCCCAATTGACCTGAGTCCAAACAGCCAAAGACAACCTACAAGAAACCACACTTCCAGAAAGAGGACTCCACTAAGTTCTCTGCACACCCTCCTGATGTGAAGGGTCCCTACTGCATTGCCTCAACACAGCAGGACACTGTAAATCAAAGTGTCTGACCAACTCCAAGAAGTTACATGTTGTACAATCCTATTCCACTAGCACAACCAAGGGAAAAGCCAAGGCAGAGTAGAAGAGGGAAATTCTACCTCCGCCAAATCCCTCAATGTTCCCATTTTGCCTGGCATACTGTATCAATGGACGTAGCGGGACCACTCCTACGTAGCAGGCCTGGCTTTTGTTATGTGATAGTGACTATAGATCACCTCACTAAGTGGGTGGAAGCCTGGCCTCTAGGGAAGGTAGATGCTCATTCTACTGCACAATTTGTCTTGGATGCCATTGTACTCTGCCACAGCTGCCTACAATTCCTACTCTCAAATAATAGGACTAACTTTACAGCCTCAGTAATATTGAGAGTGAACAACCTCATGGGAGTTTGTGGGGGTACTCTTCACCCCATACCACCCTGAAACCAATGAGATGATGGAGCGTGCCAGGATACCCTAACCCAGATCCTCCGGAAATTAGTGTCATTGTGTACATCTTCCTGGGAAACAAACTTAGGAGCAGCAGTGTTTGCGTACAACATTTTTCTTCACTCTATCACAGGAGTGTCTCCATTTCAACTGATGTATGGCCGCCACCCTGCCATCCCGCCTGTTCTATACTCAACCACAGGTGACCCTGGGCAACTTTCCTAAGACCAGTATCTAGATTGTCTGGCCAACACCCTCATCAAATTGCAGGCATCTGCTTTTAGCAACACAGCTATCAAGACCCAAGCCAGATTTGAGAGGGACTCCACTAATAGAGCCCCACTACCTTCTTTTGAGGTAGGGGAGGGGGTTGCATTCTGCAACACTTGAGGGGCAGGTAGATCCCACAAGCTAGACAAACTATGGGTAGGCCCCTTTGAGATCATAGAGAAAATCTCACATGACGCCTAAACCATCAAGGATAAGGATAGTGAACGCATATTCAACTGCGTACATGCAAAGTTTATACGTCCATTCTGCACCCCAAAGGAAGGGCCTAATTAAAAACTATCTGAACTTGTCATAAAAAGAAAATAACATAAGTAATATAAGCACATCATATAATTTTTAAACAGGAAAAATATAAAAAGATATAAAAAGAAAAATATAAAAAATAAATAAGAAATATATAGAAAAGTGCATTATATTGGAAGCAGACTTAGTCCTTTAAATATTTATTACTGAGTGCCCTCCTCAGGCTCCTCAGGGACATGGTGGGTGTTAGCCTCCACGTAGTCACCAAAAGCGTGGGTGGCCACCACCTGATAGAGGACAACAACATTTCAAAGCCACATGTGTTGCGCCTTAGGGGAGAGCCGCTCCTAGTTCATAATGGGTGCAGTCAAGGCCAGCTCCCCATTGGCCAGGCAACCCAGACCACACTCAATGGGGAAGCACGTCCCCAATACCAGGCACTCCACTATAAACCCCTAAGAAGGATAGTTTGCTGGAAGACCCCGTTGGCAATGCAACACTTCACATTGGTAGAATTCCAAGATGGCCTGCATCTGGGCCAAGGAACCACAAGGAAGTAAAGGCTTTGGTACTAGAAAAGATTCCCAGCAAAGCCATATGAGGGAGATAATGAGTGAGATCACCAGTCTCCAGCTTTTCCAGCGTCAAGTTGATGGCTTCTGCCAGCCAATTGTGCTGATTATCAGTACACCAAAGCCCCCACTGACAGGTAGAGTTGGGACTGGGCCCCCAAGCACGGGACCAGACCCGTACTACTGCACAATTGAAGTCAATTACCCGCGCGTACTTGGCATAAAATGCCACATTGGAGCAAGGCAGCTCCACTAAGACCCCCTCCAGAGGCCAGGCCAGCTTGCAAAGGGCCACAGAACAAACAGCAGGAGAGTGATACTGCTTGGAGTGGCAAATATAGGAGTGAATATCTGCCCCCTGGTTACAAGACAGAAGAACAAAGAAGAACTTGCTCAGAAGCTCATAGCCTTGGAAAAGGCCATTCACCTCAAAGTCCGCCTGATCAGGATTGTAGGTGAGGACCACGGAACCCAGCGTGACCGGGTCAGGAGTATAAGGTACAGCAGGTGGGCGGGGAACAACAGCCCTGGCCCACCAGACCTCTGGGTCCACAGAAGTAGCCCAATTGGCACCCCCAGCCGCCAAAGGAGGATGATTCTACTGTTTGACTTCTTGCTCCAGGATCAGACTGGGGGGTACTGGAAAGGATTGGTCACCACAGTGGTGGGCAAGGACAACTCTGAGCAAGTATCATCCCCGTAAGCCTGTAAGGAACGCCAACTGTAGAATTGGAGATGCCATGCCTCCTTACTCTGACAATGGAATTATTGTTGACACTCCTCTGACATGGTTGCCAGGAACTCCTGGTACTCTTCCTTAGAACTGAGGCGGGAGGAAGTTGTTGAAAAAGCCATAATGCCTGATCCTCTTCTTACCCTCCCTATTTATGGCCAAGAGGGGGGAAATGTGAGATTAGGCTGATTGACCACAAATGATCAGGTTAATCATTGCACGCAGATCTTAATCAGTTACACACCATATTATCACTTGGTTATCATTATATTAAGTGTAGTAATTATATGCCGTATAATCACCAATATAATATAATGGATATGGCAGTTATATGCCGTATAATTACTAGTTTATTATAATTGATATGGCTATTATATGTCATATAAACATTAGCCAATATAGTGGTTATCATTGATTACACCGTGTGTAATCACTAAATCAGCAACTTTATATTGCTCATACCATCCTGATGGACGTTGTATCAACTCAGCCCCACCCAGCCTGATAGCGTTTATGAATGTATCAATCAATTGATGCGCTTATGTCAAGGAAATACTGAGTTTGGGTCAGCATTACACGGCAGATAATTCATGGGTCAATACTGGATCAAGTCTGCTATTATACGGCATATAATCCCCAATTCAAACAGTTGCATTAATAAGCAGAAGGCTCACTAACCAGAAAAAGATCACTGATTAAGCCCTACAAATGGAATACTGGAATGCTACCTTCCAATGTAAAAGGGCTGAACAGAACCATTTCTAAGCATTAACTAAATACAGCAAAGTTTCACAGCGCAATAATAGGCGTGTAAGATACAGCCAATCAATAAATGACAGTAGGCTAGCTCAAGAAGAGCGTAGGCTGTATCTGAAGTGCCATGTACGCCTGCTAAGGCCAGTAGCAGCACACATGCCAAGGATAGCCAATCAGGATAGGCGCAGCCAGCAAAGATGAACCTATTGCAAAGGTAGCCACTGAGAACTGTCTGAAAGGACAAGAATAAGGGTTGTTGAAGTATAAATTGATACAGACGCCTGAAAGGTTAACAACAAGCTCTTAGTTACACCTGGATAGATTGCAGCCGCTGGCTAGATCATACTCCAGTTTCAATAAATGTAATTATCTTCAAAGTTCTATTATATTGTAGTCTGTAGTGCTCTTGCATAGGATTAGGTAGAGTAAATTGGCAAGGCTAACATCTATCTGTAGCTTTGAACATATCAGCAATAACCCAAGTTTCTCAACACTCAATCTGAGGCTAAAATTTGGTAGGCCATCACAGATCTCAAGGCAACCACCCACTATCAGGCTTCTGCTTTTAATCCACCTACTGCTGAGTCTGTACCAGATTATTTCATCACCATCCTGACTGATCAGGTGGCTAAATTACAAGATGAGACTGCTTACCTATGTCAACGCCTCTCAGATCAAGACAACTCCTCATCTGAAGCCAGTGGTAATGGCAAAGAAGAAACTAATGAATTACATACCCTCAACAATCATGGGTGCTGCCCAGGTCTGGAAGGACAGCCATGCGTAAATTTTGCCCTTGCCCTAGACAGCCTGGTGGCAGTGACCAACAACGTTACAGATAGGCATAACACTTTAGAACAAGAGGTGCACAATATCTCCTTCTTATCTTAGACTATTAATGAGAAGTTTTCACATTTTATACCTCAAACTACTGCCATGGCTACTCAAGTCAATGGAGTTGTGGGTACGTTAGCAGTTCAACAGATTTGAATAGATGAGATCAAAACTGTTGTGTCTACAACCAGAGACATCAGAGACCAGAACATCTCCACCCTAGATACTTTAGAGGAAAGTCTTTGTCTCCTGTGGGTGAGACAACCTGCTTTCAAATCTGAGTTTGAAGGGAGCACACATATCAATGTTTTCATCCAGGTAATAACAGTCAATCTACATATCCATCCATTGATACCAATTGTAAGCCCACCTTCAAACAGATCTTTGACCCTAAGACCTCCACCATTGCCACTTTCCTGACAATCTGTGAGACAGTCATGCAGAGGGCTACTGATGACCTTAAAAAAGAACACATCCTTACCTGTTTACCTCACACTTGCTAAGAGGTGGTAGTCCCTGAGCTCCTTTTCATAGTCACATGGGAGAACATGAAACATCTCCTCATTGAGGAGTTTGGAGGCAACCTCAGTCTAGAGGCTAAGAAGGATTCCTTCATGCATAGACTTCAAACATAAGGAAACTGTGGGGTTCTTGTTCACCGGTCTCTAATGTGTGTTCTGGGTCATAACCAGGAGCCAGCTGAAAGGAGTTGTCATTCCCTAGTAGTGATAGGTAGCTAGCTTGAAGTTTATACTTGGCTTTCATTACTTCAAATAATTTTAAACTTTCCCTATAACTAGGCGGACATCCCCACCATGCACTTGTACTTCAGCTGGTGCTAGTCCATCTGTGGGCCTGTAAAAATCCTTCAATAACCTAGTAAACACATTCCCAATAAATTTCTTTCCCCTATCTGTCATCTCAAGGTTTCTAGTTAGCCTCTCCCACTCCTCCTGGGAAGTTTTACTAGCAACAAAGCTTTGACAGCTTTGGCGGTAGGTGTCTTCCTCCCCTTGGCTAGGGTAGAAGATATTGGGTAACTCACTCATAGGGATATATCTTTACTACCAGGAAATATGAACAGGGATCAAATGGGCTTTTATTCACTTTCAAAAGGAAGATCCCCTCAGAAACCTTCTGTTATATGGCCCAGGGGTTCTGGGAAACAATTGATATATGCCAATACTTAAAGTCCTCCAAAAATCTCTTAGACTCCTTGGTCTTGGGCTCCTGCACCTTAGTCTTGAACTCCTGCTCATTGCTTGGCTTCCTTCTTCTTATCCTAGGCTTCAGATCCTTTATCATGGACTCCTGCACATTTATCTTGGTCTCCAGCCCTCTGCATAGCTCTAGAGGCCTTGGTATCCCATCTGATCCAGTCCCTGAAAAGCCTCATATTGATTTCCTTTTATAGCTCCTTGTTCCAGTACTTGTTTCTCACAAGTATCTGATTTTTCAGGCTTAAAATATTCAGCTTATTATGCTCTGTATTATATTAAACCTTTTTGCTTACTTCAGCCAATTAAAAACCAGCTTTTCTGCTTCATTACCTCATTTTTTAGGCTTAAACTCTTTAGTTAAAGCCCTTAAACAGTGATCAAACAAACTTTAACCTGCAGCCAGTCAGATACCCAGATTTAACTGTTTTGCCAAAATATTTTACACAAATGACTTACTATTGACCCTGGTTCAAACCTGGTGCTTTCTTGCCCTAGATAAGCACCTGCATGTGGGTTGAACAATTTTGCCGTAATTCCTGTCACGTTTCACCAGGAAAACTTGAGCTATTCCAACTATGTTTTACTTAGGGGATTTTCAAACCCCAATTTCTTCAACGTTTCTCCAAGTCTCTTCACGTTTCCCTCAACATTTCAGCCATTCACAATTGCCTGCTGTCTGCTTCTCTCCTCACTTAATAATTCTGGAAAAACTCCTTTCTTTGTCCTCAAAGTTTCTCTGTCCTGTTTCTGGCCAATTTGGCTCCCTTTTACTCAATGAATTCCTTATAAATTTATATCTTATTTCCTGTAAACTGTTTTCTGCTTTCCACCTATTTCTTTATATGATATTAATTTTAATCTTTTTATTATATTTTTTGGCAGTTTAATTAATTCTCTTAACTGCTTTTTTTGATATTAATCCTAATTCCAGAAGTTCAAGCCCAGCATTCCTGGTTCTTTATCCACTTCTGCTGGCCCTTCTTAAACAACTTCCAGTCTTTCAGATAGTCCTTCTCTATGATCTTCTAGTCCTTCAGCTAGTCCTTTCCATTCCTCACTATTATCCTCCAGACCTTCTTACTAGTCTTCACAATGATCTTTCACTGTGAACTGCCTTGGTTCATTTTTCAGTCCCTGTTACCAATACCTCAGACTCAGGCAATAAGTCTACAAGGCTACTAGCATTTGACTGGGACCCTGAAAGTGACCTCCATTTGGGTCATTCAACCACAGACAATACTTATGTCTGTTGTTGTGTTCTGAGGCGCAGCACAGATACACAACAGAGAATCCTAACCTTAGGATTGGATTTGTACTAAGTCTTGGTTAGATGACAGGGAAGGCAAATGTGTTTACCTTGCGGCCCTGGATGAATAATCTCTACTAGGCGTGGCTAGAGAGAGGCGCGGAAGTACAGAAGACATAAAGAAAAAAATGTGAATAGAACTTAATTTTATTGGTAGAACAGGAAATGGATTATATAGTGGTTAGAAATACCACAAAACACTACCAGGACAGTAGGATCACTTGCCACAAGCATGAGTGGGAAGAGTGAGTTGCGTAGAGTCAGGAAACCAAACAATCATATTTCCTGATGCAGAAACCAGTTCATTTTGAGGGTCAAAAGGAAAAGCAAGAGATTTGTCTTCAAAATGGCCCACCAAGGCAAAATCAAAACATGGAGAATGCCGTTATTCACAACATTGCCCCCCTCTAGATTGGCCTTAGGGGGGTGATACTTGCAGAGGAACTTGGCGTGTACGCAAGCAAAAGGACGACCACTGAAGAGGAGCTTTATAGTGTACTCAGATCCTTGTTTGAAAGTCACCTCTAAAGGAACAATCCACAGGGAGTCCAGCTTATGCGCGCGCCCACCCACACGGCGTTGGTAGTACAGGACATGGTCACCAACATCAAACTCAGGCAAGGGGGAGCGCCCAGCGTTGTCAGGAGAGAGCTTGAGCACCTTAGTCTTATATGTTGAAGTGTAGGCAGTGGCCTGTATATCAATGATGCGGTTGACTAAGTCTTTGATGTGGTTGTCAGGGTTCATGGCCTTATCAGAAGAGAGTAGGGGAACCCCCAAGAGCAACGGAGTGGTGGCTTCACACCCATACAACATGGCAAAGGGGGAGTACCATGTGATCCAATGCCTGCTCAGACAATAGGCAAAGAGTGCAGCAGGTAAGTATAGATCTCAATTGGCAGCGTCAGAGTAGGTGAGTTTTCTAATGATAAAAACTAGTGTCAAGTTGGCACGCTCAACTGCCCCATTAGTGAAAGGATTATAGGGGGAAGAGAAAGACTGGTGAGTTCCTAGAGCTTCAACAACAGAGGTTACAAGTTTGGCATTAAAGTTGGTTCTGTTGTCTGATAACAGCATTTCAGGGCAGCCATGGCAGTAGAAAACATCCTGCAGCAGTAAGGCAGCAGTAGTCTTAGCAGTGATGTCTTTAGTAGGGCGAGCTTTTACCCACTTGCTGTTTTGGTTGACGGCAATCAGGATAAAGCGGCATTTGGAGCTTGAACAGGGGGAGGGCCTACAGCATCAATGCTAACCATATGAAAAGTTTGTTCAGAGGGAACCAATTTGAATTTGTGAGAAGCAGCTTGGGGCCTCTGGAGTTGGCAGTCATGGCAACTAGCTATGACATCTGGGATCAACAGGCAAATATTCTCCCAGATTAATTCTTCTGAAGCCAGTCAAAGGTCTTGGCAATTCCTCCATGGCCATTTTCTTTATGAGCTTGCGACATTAAGGAGAGGCAAAGACTGGGGCGCACTATGGCAGGTATTGACCCTGCACCTTTTGGAGAGTTGGTTATCACGTATGAGGGTGTCCTCAGAAAATTTGGCCAGGGCAAGTTGAACCTCTTCTGTCTCACTTTCCCAGGAAGAAGGGTAGCCAATTAGCTTGTACAGGCGGTCTGCCTCAGCAGGATGTAGGGCAAGGATGGGCATTTGGGACAACCCATCAGCGTTCTGATGTTGAATCCTGGGGCAATAAAGCACAGTGAAGTTATAAACTTGCAGGCGGAGGGCTCATCTGGCTAAGCGTCCTTCAGGCTCCTTAAGTTGTTGTAACCATTTGAGCAAAGCGTGGTCAGTGACAACAGTGAAATGGGTACCATACACGTAGTGGCAGAATTGTTTGACTGCATGCAGCACAGCAAGGCACTCCTTCTCTGTAACACTATAATTCTTTTCATGCTTATTTAGCACACAGGAAGTATAGGCTACAGGGTGGTCCACACCTTCATTGTTGAGCTGAGCCAAGATAGCCCCAATAGCAAGGTTACTAGCATCAGTGTACAAGATGAATTCCTTATTGTAATTGGGGTACACTAAAATGGGCGCTTCTTTGAGTTTCTGCTTTAGAGTCTCAAAGGCCTGCTGTTGGCTGGCAGTCCATTTGAAAGGAACATTATGCAAAAGTTGGACCAGAGGTTTGCTAGTATCAGCAAAAATCAAGAATGAATTGCCTATAGTAACCCATCATACCTAGAAAGACTTGTACTTCTTGTAGGTTGGTGGGCGGAAGCATTTTGTCAATGGATTCAATCTTCTTGGTCATTGGACAAATCCCCGTTTGGGTTACTTCATGGCCCAGGAATTCAAGGCGTTCTTTGAAGAAAGCACACTTAGAGGGCTTTAAATTGAGTCCAGCTTCTAAGATCTTTATGAACACCTCTTTAAGATGGGCTAGATGATCAGTGAAAGTTGCGCTGAAGACTGTTATATCATCTAGATAGACTAAGACACACTGCAACTTCAAGTCACACAGGATAGAATCCATGGCCCTCTGGAAAGTTGCCGGGGCATTAAAGAGCCCTTGCAGCATGCAGGTAGGTTCAAACAATCCTTCTGATGTGATGAGCGCAGCCTTCTGAAGGTCTTCAGGAGAGAGTTCAACTTACCAGTAACCAGATGCCAAATCCATGGCAGAGAAAAACTTAGAACCCCCAAGGCGTCAAAGAGCGTCATCAATGCGCAGTAAGGAATAGGAATCTTCTTTGGTTAGAAAATTCAACCTTTGATAGTTCATCACAATCTGGTGGCCCCCATCTTTTTTTTTTAATATGAGCAGAGGAGAAGCCCAGGGACTTTGATAGGGAGCTAGCAGTCCAGCGTCTATCAGTTGTTTGAGCTCCTTAGAAACCTGCACATCTTCCACTTGGCTGCAGCAATATGGCTTGGCGCAAAAGAGGGGAGCATCTCCTGTGTCAATCTGATGAATCCCACCTTTAGCCAGCCCATAATCAGTGCTATCTTTAGCAAAGATGTCTGAGAATTGGTCTAGTAAATCAAGCATCTCTTTCTGTTGACCGGGGACAACTGAGGGAAGTCTTGGGCAGTGAACAGAGATAGGACTTGAGGCTTGTCTTTGGGTAGGTTAAAGTCTTGAAACTTTCCAAAAGGGTGAAGGGAAAAGACCTCAGGGGCATTTAACAACTTTACGTAACCAACAACCTGTCCTCTGGATACAGTCATAGGAAGCGCAATAAGGTTGGCAACTAGTAATTAAATAGATCCTTGTGGGAGACGTCCAGAATTCCAGGACAAAGGTAAGGCTTGTTAGGCCCCAGCAAAGGAGGGGAGTACAGCTCTAAGAAAGTCTGTTCAGGTAGTTCATATGATATCTGGGAGTCTATGATGGCCTGAGAACCTGGAGGGATGGTGACAGCCAACGTGGTCATGAGAGGAATTCCCTCAGTTGCAGGAAAAGCCATGGGAGGACACTTCATGTTGGTGGAATGGGTTTGGTATTTTAGGGTGAAAACCCCAGTGGGGTACTCCAGAGTACATGTCTTCAAACGTTTACCAGGAACTTTGATTGGCTCCTCAAAGATCAGAGGGACTTCATACCCTAGGATAGAAAGATAACCATCCTTTAGGTTGATGATCCCATTATATTCCCAAAGGAACTGGGTACCAACCAAAAGGTTGTAGCTCTCATTTTCTAGAACAACAGCCGGCGCAGCCAACAGGAGTTTACCAAATTGCATTGGCAAGGCAGAGTACGTGCCAATGGCGCAAGTCATGGAGAGACTAGCGGTGCCATAGGATTGATAATAGTTGAGGTTGGGGGCCAGTTTAAGCTTCTTCATCAGTTTAGAAGAAACAACGTTGACAGGAGAACAGGTGTCCAGGACAGCTTTGATTTTTACTTTCTGAATAGATATCTCTACCCGGGTGATGGTGCATCTAAAGGGAGGTAGAACAGCCAAGATATCCTGCGCCTTGGCTAATTCCTTGTCTCATTTCTCAATCATGCATCTTAGTCCTGGGAACTCCTTATATACGGTTTGGAGAGGGAGCAAGACAGATACATTCTTAAAATGGAGTCTGCAACTTCAGCAGCTTCCTCTGATGATTCAACTAATACAGGGGAACATTTTGCCTGAGTAAGATAAGGGCAGGAGACAACTGCTTTGGCCTCAGACAAGGGCTTGGTGGTAGTTGTAGTCTTCCCATATTGTAGCTTGTAGGGAACTGCAATAGTCTCTGGGACGGTAAGAACAGAATACCCATATACATCAGGGTCTTCAACATCAGATTCATCCACATCAGAATCATCAGAAATGTCATGGAACAGAAGAGGATAGGAGGAGCCTCATCATCAGCAGGCTCAGAGTCAGTAGCAGCCGGAGGTATAGAAGGAGACTGGGAAGAATTGTCAACCAAGAGTGTCTCTGCCTCTAGGTTGACTGTTCTTTTCCCAACTGATCCTTGGGATCAGCTCCCTCAACCCGCAGATTGGTGCAAATGCAAGAGTGGTGACCTATCTGACCGCAGTTGTGGCAACCCTGACGTCAAGGAGGATTTTGTGAGTTCATAGTGAGGATACAAGGGCCGCAAGAAGAAGAGCCAGAATTGGAAGCGGCACGGCTCTCCCAAACAACTGCCCCAGAATGGGTAAGATGCATATCTTGTAGCAGTGGCTTTATACTTTTCATGGAGGAAAGCATAGCCTTGTGGGCCTTGAAATGAAGACACAGGAGTTGATTCACCTTGAGGGCCTGGGCGCAGGCCATATACGCTTCATGCGCTGTCAATTGTCTGCTTGTTATTAATTGTTGTCCCTCCATGTAAAATCTGTCTGCAAATTCAGCTAAAGTCTCTTTGGGCTTGAAAGATATGTGCATGAAGGCATCTTTTTTCACCTCCAGGCTAAGATCACCACTAAATTTGTCAATCAGGAGCTGTTTCATGTCTTCCCAGGTCTCAATGGTGGGTATCTCTGGCACAACTACTTCTTGACAGTTCAGGTGTAGACAGGTTAGAATGTGTTCCTTCTTAACCTCATCTGATGCTTGCCTCATGGCAGTTTCATAAATAGTTAAGAAAGCTGCAATAATTGAGGTTTTGGGATCAAATACTTTCTTAAAAGTAGGCTTGAAGTGTGCCTTGGGAGTTGGACCACCATTGTTGCTATTGAGTACATTTATGCGCAGGGAGAATCAGCTTCAGATTTGGAGGGGGGTTGTCTATCCCACAGTTGTCAAACTTTCCTCAAGGGTCGTCAGAGTCTTGGTGGTTCTGGCACCTGTAGTGTTGGCTAGAGTGGTCTGTTGTTCAGTAACATCTAGGCGTTGTCCTTGGGTAGTGACAACAGTGGAGAGTTCAGCCAGCTGCAAAGTAAGGGGTGGCCCCACTGACAGACAGGGGGCAAATATGTTGTTTATCAAATCAATCAGCTCACTCATCTCCTGCACCTCCTTGTCCAACTCAGTCTGGTCTTGTTTCAAATGGTCCACCTCATTAGCTAGGGCAATCAACTCCCTAGCACAGTGGATTTGTGGAGCCCCCCAAACCAGGACAACAGCCATCTTCCTTGTTAACCCCAAGTGGACTAGCAGCAGACGTCACTACCTCACGTAAAGCAGCAACTTCTTGCTGTAGTTCAGCAACCTGAGCAGTCAGCGCAAGAACCTGGGGGTCAGGTTGAGGCATTTCAATAGGACATCCTTGGCTACAAGTGGAAGCACGTAATTCCCAGATGGCCTCCCAGATCCTCTGTTCCCTGTCCACCAGATCATCAGCAGGAGGAGAAGGCAGAACATCAGGTTTGGGAGTAGACAGTTCATTCACCTGACTCTGAAGTTTGGCTATAGCAGCAGCAGTGGTAGCTCTCTCTTGATTAAATTCTGCACTGAGCTCATTTAGACCTTGGGCGGCAAGGTCAGCTACCTGTTGCAATTGCTCAAAGGAATAGACACTGAATGCATTGAGCTGTTGCACTAGGCGCTCAAAATCAGAGAGATAAGCGTTTAGGGTGGAGTCTACTTGAGTTTGCCAGGGTTGTTCTAACTGGTGAAACTCATGTAGTTGCTCCCTAACGTACTCAGGGATGGACTGGCACATTTGTTTGATGGAATTGACTAAACATGTTTGAGAGGTGACCAAATCACACTGATTGTCAGATATCAGGGAGAACAGGGAATGAATCCATTGTTGATAGGCGGTGAACTGGTCCCAATGATGGGTAACAGCTGCTTGTAGAGACAAGATTTCTTGAACATGGAGTCCCAACACCATCTGGTGGTGGGCCAAGGCGGGCTGTACAAAGGATGACAGCAGATAATCAGCAGAGCCAGCCGCTGAGATGAGATGTTGTGGAAACTGAGGGGCCACAATTAACTCATAGTATTTGGCACAGCTAAACTGTAGCAGAAGGCAAGGGATGGCCCTGTACCAAGCTATCCCAAGGGCTACTGCCATGACTTGATCTAAGTCAGGGGTACTCATGGGGTAAGCAGCTAGGCAGGGACCATTCCCAAGGTTCAGTACAGTAGGGACAATAGGCGGGTTGGCAATGTCTTCCTCTATAGGAGGGCTGGTAATTTCAGGCGAGGTCAACTCCCAAATAGGTGGAGGCAAGGGACCTTAAAATGTAGATGTAAAAGGGGTAACCAAGGGGCTTAAAGCCCCTGTAGTGAGCACCATTTTTGTTGTGTTCTGAGGCGCGGCAAAGATACACATTAGAGAATCCTAACCTTAGGATTGGATTTGTACCAAGTCTTGGTTAGATGACAGGGAAGAAAAATGTGTTTACCTTGCAGCCCTGGATGAATAATCTCTACTAGGCGTGGCTAGAGAGAGGCGCAGAAGTACAGAAGACACAAAGACAAAAATGTGAATAGAACTTAATTTTATTGTTAGAATAGTAAACGGATTATATAGTGGTTAGGAATACCACAAAACACTACCAGGACAGTAGGATCACTTGCCACAAGCATGAGTGGGGAGAGTGAGTTGCGTAGAGTCAGGAAACTGAACAATCATGTTTCCTGATACAGAAACCAGTTCATTTTGAGGGTCAAAAGCAAAAGCGAGAGATTTGTCTTTGAAATGGCTCACCAAAGATGAAATCAAAACATGGAGAATGCCTTTATTCACGACATCTGTGCAGTTGTATTTAATCACTCAGGTGGTTAAGTCTGAGCTTTCAGTTGCAAAGCAACCAACTTTACTTCCCAGAGACCTGATCATTGTTAAGTTCTGCAGCTGCTTTTCCAAGAAGCTACCCTGAAAAAGCCTCTGAGTATACCTATGCCCCCAAGGGTAGCTTCAGGACCTCAACAAAGCCTCCAGGGAAACACAGACAAGGACACCCTACCAGTCTGTTAGATAGGGTGCTTACTCACAGACCTCCTGTAAGAGCACAATGGATTGTGGAGCTACCTCAGCTCCTCCCTTCTCTAGCAGCCAATGTTATCTGCTAGGTCACGTCACCCATTATTATCAGTAGCCAATGTTACCTGCTAGGCTGCATCACCCATTCTTCCCAGCAGCCAATACTACCTGCCAGGGAGAAGAGACATTCTACACCCCTAGTTCCCAAGGTTACCTACTGATTTGAGACCTTATCATCCCCTATTAGCCAATATTACCTACTAGGTTCAGACCTGCCAACTAGCACTCTAGCAGCCAATGTTACCTGCTAGGCTGGTTTATTCTCTGCCTCTAATAGCCAATGTTACCTACTAGGTAGGTCTTACCTTCCCTAGTAGTCAATATTACCTACTAAGCCTCTACCTGTCCCAAAACCACTACACTTTGCCAACTTTCAGCATAGAGTTTTTATTGAGGCCAAATCAGCCCTTGCCTGCACAACAGCTTCCATTTGAACCGTCACAGAAACATTGGCTGAATTTGCTGACTGCTTCTAAATTGAAGGTCAACAACTCATTACCAGTTGCCAGTTGACTTCCTGGGAGGCATACACTGCCTGCTCTAACGCCCTTAAAGTAAACCAACTCCTATGTTTACACTTTAAGGCGCACAAAGCCTCTCTCAAATCTATGAAGGTTATTAAGACCCTCCTGCACAGCATGTGTTTGATGCATGGAGATACTTTGGTTTTCAAAATTAAGGCCAACAACTCTGGTAATACCTCTTGTACCCCTCACATCATGACTCTTGGCTCCAATGGACAACCCAAACAACAAGGTTGTCATGACTGCGGCCAGATAGGGCACCATTTGCAGTCCTACACTAATCTATGTGTAGAAGGATGCAATCCTAAGAAACAGGCAGGAAAAGATAGGTCAGCTTAGAGGCAGAGACGCTCTCTGCTGACCAACCTCCCCCTTCATCTCCTTCTAATTCCACTGATAAGGAATCTGATTCCCAAGCTCCTCCTATCCTTCTTTTCTTCCCTGAAATTCTGATAACTTTGACATGGAAGAGTCTGACACTGAGGATTCAATGCCTATGGCTACTCTGTTCTTGCTGTACCTGAGACCATTCCTGTTACTTATAAGCTTCATTCTGGAAGGAATACAACCAATGCTAAACCTTTTGATGACGCCAAGCAGATTTTTCAAGACCCTACCTCATTCAAGCCAAGAGGATGCCTGTCTTGGTGAAAACCTCTGAAGAAGCCGCTGAGGTGGCCAATGCCATTGTCCAAAAAGTCTTCATTTCACTTCCCCTGAAGACTATTTATAAAGCGTTTCCTGGCCTCAAGTGTATGCTAGAAAAGTGGGATAAGGAATTGGCTAAAGCACAAGATAGTTTCTAATTTGGCTGAATTAGGATTGAGGGCATAGAAAGGGTCACCTACAGTGTATCTTTCTGTGAGGTGTTTTGTCCCCCCCTCAATTTGCTTGTGTTCAGTGTCTCAGGCTTTGGCACGCCACTGGCTCAGAGAAGGGTTAGGAAACAAGGGGAGTTTTGTGGAGACTGTGGATTGTAGTTTTCCTTGTTCTACTCCCGCCAAGCTATCAGGAGTTCCAAAGGCCAAGGTGCTGGGGCTGAACCCAGTGTCTCTGTTGACTCTTATCCTTAAGATGAGTAGAGCAGTGGGTAAATGTTCAGTCCATGCATTATTGAGGTGCTCCTGTGAGAGCTTGGCAATCAGTTGGACCAGCAAACCATTTAGGCGCTCCATACAACCATTGGCTTAGGGATGGTAGGGAGTTATGACTATTCTTTGAAGGGCATTCTTGGTGTAGTACGCCTTCATGACGTGCCCTACAAGCTCAGGTCCACCATATGTGATAAGGCGTTTGGGCTGACCAAAGCAGGCCACAATTTCTTTGCCAATGAAGCAGGTGATGGTGGAGGCAGTATGATTAGTGGTTGCCCACACTACTGGACAACGGGTGAAGTAGTCAGTGACTGTAATGGTGTACTTCTTATCTAGTCTGTCTTTGGGGAGGGGTCTAACAATGTTGAGGGACCACTGTTTGAAGGGTTTATGGCTTTGATGGGCAGGACAGACTTGGGAGAGGCAGGTTTAGATGTGTTCTTTTTTCACAGCACACATGTATTGAGGAGGTCCAAGATGTCTTGGCGCATACAAGGCCACCAAACCTTATGCTTCATGGTTTAAAAAGAAGTTAGGTCTTCTGATATGACCTAAGGTGTGATAGTAATGCAATATGGTGTTTCCTTGTTGTGTGATGGGAATGTAAGGCTCCTTTTCACCTGTCTCTGCCTGGCAGCAGACATTGTCAGCATCAGCCGTGAACTAGCTTTCATCGTCCTTCAGTTTGGAAATAGTCAAAGAGTTGAGGCCTTTGTAACAGGTGGCCTCAGGGCGTAGGTAGAGCATTGGACAGTCTGGATCTAGACTGTTGTCCCCCATGATGGACGCTATGTAGAGTCTGGAGAGGAAGTCAGCTGTGACCAGCTTCTTTCCAGGTTTGTATTTGGTGCACAATTGATAGGGGGACAGGCGTTTGACCCAGCCTGCCTGGCGTTGCGTCAAGTGAGACTGTGTATTGAAGTACTGGAGCAACTTGTAGTCTGTCAGAATTCGAGGAGGAAAGGTGGCACCTTCCAGGTAACAGCGCCATTTCTTGATGTGATGTACAATTGCCTCTAAATCCTTGTCATGTATAAGGTAGTGTTGCTCTGAGTCAGTGAGCTTCCTGGATTTTTAAGCCATGGGAGGAAGACACCTTCCTCAGTTTCCACTCTTAACACCCCTCCTATGGCCCTGTCAGAGGCGTCAGTTTCAAGTTCAAACTGGAAATTCTGGTTGGGGAATTGTAGTACAAATGAGGCTATAAGCCTCTGCTTCAACGTCTCAAAGGCCTAGTCTCTGGCAGGTGTTGATTAGAAGAGCTTTTTGGTGTTTAGAAGCTCAGTGAAAATTGCAATTAGTTCTCCACAGCTGGGGATAAACTTCTGCACATAGGCAACCATGCCTAAGAATGTATGCACCTGGCCCACATTGGTGGGGGATGGCATGCTTGTGATTTCTTTTATCTTGACAGGGGCAGGCTTTATCCCTTGGGCAGAGATGGTGTGTTCCAGGAATAGGGACTCTGACCAGAGGAATTCACATTTGGAACTCTTGACCTTTAACTGATGTTTACAAAGGATGGTAAGTACAGCACAAAGATATTGGAGATGTGTGGTTTGGTCTTGAATGAAGACAAGAATGTCATCAAAATAAACAACAACACACTTTCTAATCAGGTCTTCAAAGGCTTTATTCATCAACATGGCAAAGGTGAAGGGAGTGTTGGTCATTCCAAAGTTCATGACACGTCACTCAAACAACCCATAGTGTGTGCAGAAGGCAGTTTTTGCCTCATCTCCTGGTGCAATGCGGACTTGGTTGTATCCCATGGTGAAATCAATCTTACTAAAGTCCTTCACACCAGAAAGCTTGTCAAACAGGTCATCAATTAGCAGTAAGGGGAATTTGTTTTTGACAGTCACTTTGTTTAGAGTGTGGGAGTTAGTTATCAATTAAAGGGACCCGTTTTTCTTGGCTACAAAGAAAACTGTAGCCCCATATGTGTCAGGAAGCCAGTCGTAAGTAGAGGCCTTGGGCAGCTTGGGGTGAGGTACAGCCAAGCCGGCGGGTAGGGCCCACCATAGAATAGGTGCTAACTTGATAATATAAGATACAGATTGCCCAAGTAAGGACCAAGGTCTGGAGTTGGGGACCATGGAATCTACCAATCCTGTCAAAGTAATGTAGAGTACTCCAAACAGTTGGGTAGAGGTGGTCTTGGCTGCGGCGGTGAGTTCCAACGGGTGGTCTGGTTGTGGTGTTAAAGGAGGAGTCATAGGAACAAAATAGGCAGGCAGGTAATTGTACTTGTCTTTGAACAGTAAGGGCGGGATCTTGACCCTCTTTCCTTTGTACTTGGTACTTATAATCCTTGCCAAAGGGTCAGCAATGAGGATGGTTTCTAAGTTGTACTCTGAATAGGCCGGGTTGGGGGTATTCAGTAAAATGTACAGGTCCAAAGGGGGCTCACGGGGGACAGTATAATGCCTGGGAAAATTTGGCAGGTTGGTCTTGGGGGAGGGCGGCAGCCTGGTGGTCTATTTGACTGGAATTAAGATGGAAGATCACTAAGACTAGATATGGTAAGATTTGTTTGAACCAAAGGTTCATAAAACTTAATTATTGAAAATGACAATGGGGGTATTGCCGTACCGCCAGGGTTTTTATACCCTGGGACTTTGCTTCTTTGATTTTTGCAGGGTTCAGGTTTGCAGACAAGGCACTGGCAGGATGTGGGTCTTGGCTTGGGGTCTCAAGGGCGGCAGATCCAGGTTGTGCCTGTTCTGACAAATCAGAAAGACAACGCTTTGTTTTGCCGCCACTGTTCACTATGTCACCTGAGTAGTTCAATTGCACTACCCCTTCTGGGCAGGAGACTGGCAGTTGCTGATGGCCATTGGCAAGGTTAAAAATAGGTTTTGTCTTAACCTCCTTAAGGCAAGCTGCAACCTCTGTGTAGGTTTGGGTCTTTGGTGGCTCCAGGTTGGAATCAATCTGATGACCATTTGGGGAATTGTCTCTGGGGGGCTGGCGGGTCTTGGAGTAACTTGTTAACTCGGGTTTGCAATTTAACAAGCAGGCGGTCCCCCGTCCACTTTGTGTGACTCAAGTAATCTTTGGAGGGTCCTCTGTAGTAGGCCGGCGGAACGCGGAGTAATTTACCAATTTGAGCCCGTCTTTTAACGGATTGGCGGGTCCTGGACTGGTCTGGCGGGTTGGATCCGCCTCCTGGGAACCAGGGTTTAACTCTTGGATTTTCAATAAAAGTATTAAAATGTCATTCATGACAATATGGCAAGAGGGAGGGGCAGATGAAGCCCTTATCAAGCGCGTCCACAAGGTGTTGACAAAGAGTCTTGTCTTCTTTGGGTGTCAGACAATAAAAGGGACATGCCTTGGGCATTGACCCTTGCAATTAGACAGCATGCTATATTTCTTGGGGAGGAGACAGTTGGTCCAGTGTTTCACTGAAGACATCCTTGTATTCCTTGAGGAGGGTGGCAAGTACTGGTGGAAGTGAGGTGGTCAAAGGAGGGACCACAGGTGGTTTGGTGCAGATGACTTTGACTGAGCATTGATTAAAGTTGAGCTTCCCCCCTTGAAGTTGTTCATACCCGTTTATGTGAGTCTGAAAAATATAGGGTCATGGATTAACTTGCTCATTTTGATAGGATAAATCTGGAAACCCTGCCCCGTTTTGGTTGAGGGTGATTACAGACATATCCCAGTCAATATAGGGACAGTTGTGCCAGAGCCTTTCAAGACCAGCAATGACATTTTGGCTGAGTCCTGCCATGGTTGTCCCAGACAGCTTGGCCTGGACGTTTCCCATTCTCAAAGAGAAGGATACTGTCTCATAGGTTATTGCCACTCTGCGGGAGTTGGCTACCTGTACTGCCTTGAGTTGACTAGGCGCTTAGTCCATCTGTTGAGAGTCTGCAAAACCTTGGTAAACCATGGTGTGATCAGCCCCAGTGTCTACCAAAAGCTTGTGGGTGTTCCCACAGAAACGGAAGGGGTAGGCCAAGCAGTTAATTTTATTTGAAGAATTGCTTTCTTGAAGGACAGGGTTGTCACTATGGACCTGGAATACATCAAGAGTCTTGACATTGTGCATGTTGTAATCATATAGGTTCTTTGCAAGGAGAGATTGAGATTGGGGACCAGGCAGGGTTTCAGAAGCTCTCATATCTACAACCCCCCGGCTTTTCCTGGGTCCTTGATTTGTGCTAACTGGAGCTCCCTCTTGCGGAGATACTTAGCCCCATTCTCCTGTTAGCGGGACTAGTGGCAACCCACCTGATTGTGGGCACTGTCAGGTGCAGGGCAAGACTAAGGTGGCGCGTCATTGGACCCAAGGAAGCCCAATGAAGCCTGATTATTGGCCTCCACAATGGCCTTGTAGCAGCTGTCAATGGAGGTACAGCGCCCCACGGGAACTCACTTGCAGATAGGAGGCTTGAGCCCATTGACTATTAAAGTGAGGAGCATGGCATTCCTGTTGGTGACAGCTTCTGGGGAAGCAGCAAGGGCTTACTTCCAAGCTACAAAGATATTCAGAGACAGACACTGTCTGTTTAATAGCCAGGAGAGGAGTTCCCACTACAATGGGTGCAAAGGTTTCACTGTAGCGGGATTTTGTGGCGTCCCTGAATGATGCCTACGTGACCTCTAGCTCTTGGATTGCCCAGTTAGTAAACCATATTGTAGCAGGCCCCGTAAGGCGCCCAAATGCGGTGGCAACCCACATAGGTTCAGGCAATTGACAGATATGGAGGTGGGCTTTAGTGGAGTGAAATCAACTGAAATGCTGGCTCCCTTGACCCCACCCACAAAGGATTCCAGCTGAAGGTTGAGCATGCACTGTGAAAGGTCCGGCTGAGGCAGGATGACGCTGGCGTCACACTGCCCAAGGCAGAGTCAATTAGACACACTTGTAAGAACTAGCTGGTCTTGGTAAATAATGTACCTGTCAAGGCTGTCCCCCTCAGGAATTGGCAGGAAGGTTTCTTGGTGGGGAGTAGCCATACAGCCTGTACTCTGTCCTTTCTTGGGGAATTTTCTCTTTGGGTAGGCTGTGAGCCTACTGCTGCTATCACTGTTGCAACTGAACCAATGAGAGTTCAGTATTTGAAGTAGGGAAGACAACAGTCCAGTGGAAAGAATAAGAATGAATAGAATACGTTATTTTTTATTGTAGAATATTGTGATCAATATACTATATGGGAAAAGCCACTGGGCCATAAGGGGGTGGCATAGTGGGAAGTTATATATAAGGTTTAGAGCTGAGGAATAACTTGTGCGGGAAGAAGCAAGTCAAATTGGAAGTGCTCCTAATTAGGATGAAGCACCTGCCATTTGATATTGCCATCAGATTAATCCATAACGTTAGATATGTTAGCAGACAAGTCTAGAAACTCTGTTGCAACAGTATTTCCAGCTTGGGTCCTGATAATGCTTGGATGATATTGGGTTGTGTGTCATAAGCTAACTTGAAGGGGCTTTTCCCGGTGGATCTTTTCACATGATTCCAGCATACAAGCAATGCAGTTAATAGCTGTTTGTACCATTCCTCAGGTCTCCTGGTAGTGAGCTTGGCCAAGGCTTGAATGAGGCATCCATTTAGCCACTCCACATTTCCATTGGCCTGAGTATGATAAGGTGTTATCACCGTGTGCTTGACCCCATTCTTGGCGAGGTATATGTTAGTATCTTCAGAGCTCGATTCTTTGCCTCCATTGGTTATCAGGAGCTCTGACTTTCCAAACTTGCTGATGATTTCTTTTTCTATGAACTGCTGCACATCATTGCTTGTATGTGTTTTTACTGCTTGTACCACTGGCCACTGTGTGGCAAAGTCTATTGCGGTAATGATGTACTTCTTCCTATTATATTTTCCTGACATGGGGCCCACAATGTCTAGGGCCCACACCTTGAAGGGTAGTTGCGTGTGGATAGGTAGTACTGAATTAGGTGGGGTTTTGCTCTTTGCAAATTTCTCACATACTTTGCATTGGTCCAAGACTTCCTGAACGTCTTGGTATAGGGTTGGCCACCATGCTTTGTGTTTAGGAATTTGTAGAGATTGCGCCTTTTTGTGTGCCCTAGGTCTCTATGGTAACATAGGATGGTGTCAACTTGATGATGTGTGGGAACATAAGGGATGGTGGTTCTGTCAGACATTTTTTAATGTAGGGTTCCATACACGACTGCAAATAAGGGTTTGTTCTTAATGACTGTTTCCTTTGTTATGTCTGTGATGCCAGGGGAAAGCCCTTGTCTTTTGTTTGGAGTACCAGGAGGGGCCAGTCTGGGTCAAGCATATTCTCTCCCCTTGTGGCTCTGACGTGCAGGAACAAGATTGCATCTTCCATGGCAAGCTCTGGACCAGGATTGTACTGTATGAGCATATTGAATCTCTCCAGGAGTTCCATCCAGGGGGACTGATGGCGGGATAGATTTTCTTGGGTTTTAAGTATATAAGCAACTTGTGGTCAATCAATACTGTGAATTCTTCCTGTTGTTCTAGGTAGCAATGCCATTTGACTAGGAAGTGCATGATTGCCAACAACTCCTTGTTGTGTATAGGGTATTGACACTTTCTGTCTGTCAGTTTCTGTGATTTTTAGGCTACCAGCAAGAAGTTACCATCATTGTTTTTATTTGTAGTACTCTCCCAATGGATGTGTCTGAGTTGTTGGTTTCCATTTTGTATTCTCCATCATGTTTGGGATACTGTAGGATAGGTGCTGTTGTGAGTTTCTCTTTGAGATGTCTAAAGCAAAGGTCTTGTTGGGGGGGGTCCATACAAATTTGGATGTGGTTCCAGTTATGGCGGACAGGGATGAATTCAGGACGCCGCAGTCAGTTATAAAACAATGTACATAAGCAGCCATTCTTAAGAATGTGTGGAGTCCTGACTTGTCTTTGGGCGGTGGTATTTTGCAGATGGCCTGGATCTTCTGACTTTTGGGTTTAATGCCATCTTTTGAGACTATGTGGCCTAGGAAGGGCAGCTGCTCACAGAAGAACTGGCATTTGGAGGGCTTGGCTAGCAGCTTGTGTTGCGCCAAGGTAGCAAAAACTGCCTCTAAGTCCTTGTAGTGCTGCTCTACCAAAAGGCTATAGACAATAATAATGTCTAGGTAGACTAAGGTGTGCTTGCTTATGTGAGGTGCAAACACCTCGTCCATGAAGGTCACAGAAGCTGGCGGGCATTTGACATACTGAAATTGAGCACCACACATTTTTAGGAACCATACTTGGTGCAGAAGGCTGTCTTGGGGATGTCATCCTCTTTGATACAGATCTGGTTGTAGCCTGCAGTTAGGTCAATCTTGTAGAAAATGGTGGCGCTGCCCAGGGCATCAAAGAAGTTATCAATGAGTAGCAATGGGTAACAATTCTTAATGACAACTTTGTTTAGGACTCAATAATCTGTTACTAGGTGCAGGGTACCATCCTTCTGTGGCCACAAAACATGGCAGCCCCAAAAGGAGACTGTTAGGGCCGGATAAGTCCCTTCTACAACGCCTCTTTGAGGTAAGCACATAGGGTATTGTCTTTGTTTGGAGTCAGAAAATAAATGGGTTGTGCCTTAGGCACAGCTCCTTTGAGTTGGATAGAGTGTTGGATATGTTTTTCTGGAGGCAGCCCAGGTAAAGCCTCCTTGAAGATTTTTGGATGGCAGGCTACAATTTTTCAATCTTGAGGTGTAGGGGTGTCCTGATGGTCTTTGAAGTGTATGATCTTGTACTGGCAGGAGTATCAGTTGATTGCCTTGAGGTTTTCTTTTTTTTCAAGGGTCTCTGTGATGCACACAAAGATGTGGTTGCGTAGAAGCTGGTCTACCAAGTCAGGGTAGATCTGGTGGTTGCCGCCCTTGTGTTTGATGGTAAATACCAAGGTTACCCAGTCTATGTGGGGGTTGTTCCTTTGCAAACAGTCCAAACCCAGTACAATGTCAAACTTAGGAAAGTCAATGACGGGGCCTTGGATGGTGGAATACAGGTTCTCAAGCATGACAGAGAAGGGGGCAGTTTCTCTTGTCATGGCAATGTGAGGTTTGTCAGATAAAACCATGTTTTTAATCCGCAAAGCATTAGTGGCTAGCTTGAACTTGTCTACAAAGCTGCTGTTGACTAGGGTTTGGTAAGCGCCCAAGTCCAGGAGTGCTGAGCCTGTGTAACTGCAAAAGCACAAAGGATAAGACATCAGTTTATTGGGGTGTCTGGCAATGGTGTACAGTACTGGGTCCTCTGAGGGCACTTGGATCATAAGACACTGGTTCAGGTCCTCAGATTGGTATTTATTATTGGACAAGTTGGGAGCTGTGTGGGGAGAACTTGGCTTGCTTAGTGCTCTCCCTGGGCTTTTCCCTTGTCTTGGTTGCCTTATGTGGCAGTGATACAAAAATAGGTACGATTTGATTGGCCATTGTTCCTATTTCCATGTCCATTTGAGCCTGCAGATTTATGGTTTGTGTTGCTGCCGTTGCTCCCAGAGGGTGGTCTACTCAAACGCCTGGCTGAGTGAAAGTATTTGGGTCTCTCTCTTTTTCCAGTTTGCGCCTTGTGGAGAGTGTTGAACGTTTGTTCTGCTTTCTCTACTGTGCAGTACAAACTTTGCAGGTTGGTTACTTGGTCCAGGTCTATGTATCTCATTACGTGCAACTTGAGAGCGTTGCATTAAATGAGGTGGGTAGCTGGAGTTTCAAAGGCCATATATGAGGGGGCACATAGTTGAAGTTCCTCATAGGTGTGGTGAGCTCCTTCACAGTGTCAGTCTGGGTTAGGTTTTTTACTTGGCATATGATCATAAGTGTGGTATCTTTTAGCACAAATCTTGCCAAGAAGCCTTGTTTGAAAGTCTCCCAGTCCTTCTCTGTGTGTTCTTCATGCCACTTATTGCACCAAGTGCCAGTGTTATGAGTCATTCAGATGGAGATCTCTGCAATACAGAATTGTTGCAGGCATTCCATTTGGGCATGTTTTCTTTGGGAAGATTGGATCCATGCAACGGTGTTGACATTGTTGGCCCCAGCAAAGGATTCCAGGGCCGCGCTTTGAAGACTTTGAGCTATGTAGGCGGGCTTGGTACTTTCATCAGTTGCTTGGGGAATAGCGGCAGGTGCTTAGAAGAACCCTGTACAGACATGGCGTTGAAGATGGGTAGTGGGATCACTGTGTTATGGTACTGGACAAAACCATTGAGTATCTTGGCACCAGGAGCGTACAGGGTCAGCCAGGCAGGAGGCCAGACATAATTCTGTTGAGGATTTGTTGGAAACAGTGTATGCGGGCAACAGGCAGAATTTTTCAATATAAGGTAGGATGGAGAACCTACCTGTGCTACCAATGTTGTAACTGTGATGTTTTAGCAAAGTTGCAAGGGGGAAATTTTTAGAAACTAGATAATATTCTTTATTGAGAGTAGCAATTATATAGTTAGTGTGAGTCATGGGTAACAGGAACATGATTGTGTTGATCACATGGTGGGATGTTGAAGGGGGTGGCTTGGTCCTAGTAATGAGTCAAGCGCCAAAAAGAGGTATCCACCGTAAGGGATCATCATTTGTTCATGTTGTTGGATTTGGAAATTTGAGTTGACTTCCTAGTCTGGATTCAAGTGACTGGATAATTGGATTGCGGGTCACAACCCTGCTTACTCAGAACCTTGCTGGTGGATCAAGCCTGCTGTTTCAACACTTGTGTTCTGTCCAGTCTCAACTTAAGTTGAGATTGTTTAGCTTGCACCCCAAAAAGGTACTTGTTAGGTTTTGTGGCTTGTGTTTCCTTTCCTCTTGCATCTTCGCTCTTAGCTCCATGATTCCATTTGATTGTATTTTTCAACAGTTGGGTAATTTTTATAGCGGGCCTCACACTTTGATTGTGGATAGTTTTAATCCACCCGCTAGTGGTCACTTTCCAGACGTAGAAATTGACTTTTTAACTAAATTGTCAGTCATTAAGACTGGCCTTTATTTTGTTTTCTTAGGATTAATAAACCGCCTTAGCCCTTACTTTACTTCATATAAGCTTTTAGAAGTATTTGTCTAGTTATTGTTACAAATTTTACCTACTTTTTTATATTTAACCAATATAAACATTCTTGGTTTAAAGGCTTTAGTTTACAATAATTTACCCCAAGCCTTCAGACCTTACATTATCTCAACTTCTCATGGCAATATGACAGAATTAAACTTTTCTTTCTCAACTATTCTTTTGTTTGTATTAGCAGTCACCTTATTTTGCACCTTGGCTTTTTCCTTTCTATTATACCTTATTTCACTTTTATTTTTTAAGAATAAGTCTCCCATTGATAAGGATAATACAGAGAACCTTTCCACTTCCCATAGTCAGACTGTTATACTCAATAACATTTCTAAGTTTAAGCAATTATCTAATTCTTCAGATAGCACTTTCAATTTATTAGCTTTCACACAAGCCCAATTCCTAGAATATATTTTGGAGTTCAACTCAGACTCTCAAAAGGTCATCTACCTTGCAAAGCAGCTCAAGGGTACCATGCACAGTTGGTTCTGTGAGTTGTCTGTTTGTGACTCTTCCATTCTTGAAAGCTATGACTGGTTTGTATCTGAACTGCTTGCACACGCTACTGAGGAAGGAACTGAAGAGAATTCCACTGCCACTCTCAACACGCGCTTCTCAAACTGCATCCAAGCAACAGGCTCTCTGACCAACTACAACTAGCGCTTCTATGAAATAAAATCCCAATTAAATGCTATCCATTCTGAAGCTTGCAACTTTTATATACTTGGATTACACCCTGACCTCAAAGCCTTCTTAATCCACCATGACCTCCCTGAAGAGTTAGAACCACTTATGAAGATGGTCTCCAAGTGGGAGAAGAAGTTCAGAACCATATCAAAGCCAGTTCAGCCTTGACTAGCTCAGACCATCACCCAGCTTACCACACAACCAACACCTGCTTTGCGCTCCTCCCCTACTGGTAATCCGCCCAATACTTCACCCCCTTCTGCTTATGAACCAAATGAGGGTGATTGGTACTGTCTAACTGCCACCAAAGTCTTTTGCAGAAGACTAAACAAGTTGTACTCCCACTGTGGACAAGCTGACTATTTAGTGGCAAACTGCCCTGATCCTAGACAAATCCCTCGTGCAAGTCTGGAGTTGGGACAAACCCTGGATAAGTCAACATCAAACCCTACTAGCTCATCCAACAATACCCAGATCAACAACATCCAAGCCCCTGGGAAATCTTCTCTTTTCTGTCTCCAGATTGTGATTCATGGCCCTGCCTCCAACATTGAGACATTTTCCCTGTTGGATACAGGTGAAAATGTAAATTACATTGACTCTAGACTAGCTAAGGCACTAAAGCTCATGCCCAGTTCCAAGACCAATGCCCGCAGTCCCAACAATCTGCCTATGACAGCCTTTGAGATAAAGCCTCCCATTATGTTCCTCCTGGGGAAGTCCACTTTCCACTCCCAGTCTGTCAGCTCAGACTTTCTAAGCTTTCCAGTTTACCTTGGCATGAATTGGTGTGAAGAAGTTGGCCTCATTGTCAGATGCCAAGAGCGCAAGGTTTATTTCTTTGCACATGACATCCCTTGTTCATTGGATCTCTTAAGAAAACAGCAGTTACCCAACAGCTTTTGGAACTTCAAAATGCTGAATTCCTGCACTACCCTTCATTCATCAGAGACAGCCCTGGCCAACAATGGAATCCCTCTCTTCATAAGCAACTATGAAGAGATATTCAGCAACATACAATGCTGCAACCTGCCTCCCCACAGACCCTACGACATCCAGATCAACTTGACCAAAGGAGCAAACCCACCCTGGGGTATAATCATACTATTATCCAATGCTAACAATAAGTTTCTTTTGGAATACATTAACAACAAACTCAGTAAGGGTTCCATCACTCACTCAACATTGCCTTGCTCTTTGCCTATCTTCTTTGTTTCCAAGTCCAATGGTTCCAAGCATCCATGTTGTGAGAGAGGGGGGCTAAACTAACTAAGTTTGGCTCCCATCCCGGTGAAAGGAACCACCAGGATGCTGCCCAGTGAAGAACTGGGATGACTGCTTTAAGGGGGGACCAGAAGGAGGACACTGGGGACAGTTGAGGGAAATAGGAGTTCAATCCCATCAACACAAGGCCAGTGACCACCCAAGGAGCACGAGAGGCAACAGGAGAGGGAACCTCAAGAACCTCAGGGGGAACTGAAGCGCTCCTATCCAGGCTGGGGAGGAAAAGCACTGATTTTCTCTCTCCCTCAGTGGAGGGCAAGATATAATCAACAACATTCAAATCTAGGTCATCACATGTCAAACTTTTCACCACGGTCTCTCCAGAGAGGAGGAGACTACTAGGAAAATTCAGGAGACTAGAAGGATCTTCACCCAAAAATTGGGCAGAGGAAGAGATCTTTTCCCACAAGTCTGGCAAGGGGGAACCACAGGAGGATCAAGAAGGGCGCCAGAGAAAACACCACAAATTTGATGGCTAGGAGTATCATGGCTGTGATCCTTGCAAATAATGGGAGGAGAAAGGTAGGACTTTTTTAACTATAAGCAGTAAGTTATATGCCAGCAGAGGTAGCCACAAGTAAGAACTGGACTGGAGCAGCTGAAAGAGGCCCAGAAGATCTTGGACGTGAACTCAGGAGTCTTGGTGCTGATTGGGAAACAGAAGCGGGTTTAAAAACAAAAAATTCAGGGAAAATTCAAATATAAAGTAAGTTTTATATTGAAGTCTAATTGAAATTTTAAGTTTGAATATGATTTTTGAAAGCAAAAGTAATATACAAAGAAAACTATATGCTAGAGCTTCTCTAGAAGGTCTCAAAAGAGATGCTGGGTTTGAACCAGGGGGGTATATGGTAAGTTTTAAGGAGATGACTAACACTTTAATCTTATAGATAATAGGGACTCAAAACTAGGTTTCAGTCCAACCAAATAATCAAAAACAAGTGCAAAAAAACTAGAACTTTAGTGAAATGGACAATTGATAAGCAGGGGACCCAAAGGCCCCTGGCATTGTTAAAAAGGGATGAGTTGCTGGGAGATGGTCACCTGACTATTTTGACTTGCATGTGATTGGCTGGGTGATATAATTTGCTGGCCAGAGCCAGGGGTGCTGGAGGGTTTCAGGTTAATTTCTATGGCTCCATCTGATTAGCTGGAAGGGACCTCAACCAGTAAAGGTTCATTTGTCTTTCTGGTCATAGATGTGGCATCATTTGATTGGGTGTTCCTGATTGTTTTTAAGATAGTACAACACCATGCTAACAAATAGTCCAAATTGACCTGTGTTTCTTCCCAGACTGGGATAACCAAAGCGGGGGGGTCTGCAGGGTAGGCCAGAAAAAATCTCTCATCAACAGTATGAGCTAAATCTCCTAGAGAATTGAGTGGCTTGGCTGTAATTTTTGGCCCTTTTTTGATGCGGCAGGGGAAAACGGTTTGATCCAAAGCCAGAAGTGGCAGTGAATTTACACATACATTGACTATTGTGCCCTGAATGCGGTCACAACAAAGGATTGCTGCCCCATTCTATCCACCAAAGCTCTCACAGACTGCCTTTCTGGAAGCCAAATCTTCTCCAAAGTAGATCTACGCGCAGCCTTCAACCAAATCTGTGTTGCCAAAGGACACACATGGAAGACTGCTTTTCACACTCCCTTTGGCCTCTAAAAATACAAAGTTATGCCCTTTGTCTTGTGTAATGCACCCTCCACCTTCCAGGCCCTCATGAACAAGGTCCTCCTTCCTTTCCTGAACAAGTTTGTGGTGGTATACCTCAACAATACCCTAATCTACTCCAAAACCACTTCTGACCAGATCAAGCATCTAAGAAAAGTCATGGCCAGGCTCCAAAAGTACCATATTTACTGCAAGCTCTCTACGTGTTGTTTTTTCTGATCAAGCGTGGAATTCCTTGGTTATATTGTAACTAAGGAAGTATTTGCTATTACACCAAGCAAACTTGATGCCATTCTCTCTTGGCCGGTACCAAAGAACCGCAAAGAACTTCATGGCTTTATTGGCCTTGAAAATTATTGTCCCAAGTTTGTCCCAGGATTCAGCAGCATTGTTCTCCCCCTCACAAATCTTACCTCCATCAAGGTAGAGTTCAAATGGTCTACTGAAGCACGGGATTCTTTCAAACGGATTTGCCACCTATTTGCCACTCCTCTGGTCCTACTCATGCCCAATAACAGTAAACCCTTCTTCTTAGAGACTGATATCAGCAACTACGCTGTTGGTGCTGTCCTTCTTCAGAATGGGGGAGATGGTATGCTCCACCCTGTAGCTTACTACAGCCAGAAGCATCTTCCTGCTGAGAAGAACTACCCTGTTCACAACAAAGAACTACTTGCAATTATCAAGTCCCTCAAGCACTGGCGCCTGTGACGGTCCACATGTTTGGTGGTTTGCAGGTGGGGCTAATGTTGGCCAAGCAAAAGATTGGTTGTTTGTTGCAGGTAGAGGCCTAGTAGGTAACATAGGACTACTTAGGGTAAGTAAGGTGAGCCTAGTAGGTAACATAGAACTACTAGGGTAAATAAGGCCTGGCTGATAGGTAACAAAGGACTACCAGAGGCAGATGTTGCCTCCACCCAGCAGAAGATATTGGCTGCTTTGGGCTATAGTTCTTCACCTAGCAGGGAACTGTGGCTGCGGAAGGGTGAAGAATGAAATAGCAAGCAGGGAACTTTATCTGTCTGGGGGAGTATGTTTTGGACCCCTGGAGGGTAATGCAGGCTGCCAGGGAGGGGAAGAGCTATGAGGGCTCTATGTACCCTGATAAACTTATAGGAGGTCTGTGAGCAAGCATTCTACCTAACAGACTGGTAGGGTGTCCTCATTTGTGCCCCTATGGGAGCTTTGGGGGGAACCCAAAGTGAGCATTGGGGGGTATAGATTTGCTTGGAGGTGTCACCAAGGTGGTTTGCTTGGGGAAGCAGCTGCAGAACTTGGTGTGATCAGGCCTCTGGGAAGTAGAGCTTATTACTCTGCAACTGAAAGCTCAGACTTAATCACCTGGGTGAGTAAAGACAATGCATAGACATTGATCTATGATTGGATGGCCTAAGTGGAGTGCCACTTGCAAGGGCCCAGTCAAACGCCAGTTCAATGTAGACTCATGCCTGGGTCTACAAGTTCTGGTAACAGGGACTGAGATAAAGAACCAAGGTGGTTCACGGAATTAACAGAGAAGACTAGTGAGAGGGACTGTTTGATCACAGTGAAGGCTAGTTGACGGACTGTTGATTCATATTAAATTGTGGGAACCAAAATGGTTCATTGTGCAGGTGGAACCAAGATGGTTCCTAGTGAGGATAAGATGAAGGGCTCAGAGATCATGATGCAGGAGTAGCTGGTCATGATAAAGGAGTAGCCAGAGGACTGATAAGCTGTTGAAAGACTAGAATGAGCTGTTTGCTGTCTAAGATGGACTGATTGCTGGTTAAGCCAAAGAGCTGGAATATGAGCTGGCTGAAGGATCAGAAGATGATGATGATGAACTTGTGGACCGGAGAAATGAGCCAAGATTTTGCCAAATTGATTTTCTGAAGTGGTAAAATGTGGCATGTTTTGCCTTGGTTTAGTATTGAAATCAAGAAGGAATGTGGGTATAAGTGTGGGTAAGATATTTATTTATTAAGTTCCTAGGATATATGAAGGTATGTTGCTATGAGAGCTGGATACAAAGTTGTTTTGGTGGGACATTTTCCTTGGATTTTACTATATTTATAAATATATGGGGAAAACGTTGAAGAGGCTCAAAAAGAACAATTTAAATAGTATTCTACTATTTAAATTGGTTCAGGTTGAATGAGGAAAGACTGGTGCTGGAATAATGGACCGGTTAACGCTTTGGTGCACAAAGAGTTATTGCTTTAAGCGGTTTTAGTTGTGGAAATTATTTTCCTAGTTGGATCCCAGTGGAACTTCAGAAATGGTCTATTTCTGCGCTCTGCATTTATTGGTTGAGTTCTGGTAGGTTTCCTGATGAAAATGATTGGTTGGAAGCCAAAAGCTTAAAGTATAAGCAAGGAAATAGTGAAATAATACTTTAAGCTTTTGAGAAAGTAAGTATGTAAGCTTAAGTTATTATAGTAAAAAGTGAGTGGCGATGGTTTAAGCTTCTGAAGAAAGCCATTTTAAAGGCGGAACCGTTAGGAAAAGGACACTATAAGAAAGTGGCTGGCTAGAAAGTTACAGGGTCTCTTTGGAGGTCTTTCTGGGTCTTTTTGGAGGTCTTTCTTGGGCCTTTTGAGTTTCTGCTGAGAGGTTTTGGAAGCCTTTTGATCACCAGCAGGAGCTTGGTTGTACTTATACAGGTGGAATAACAAGGCCAATGAAGCTATATAGAGAGCTGAAGCCCAAGATAACAGAGCAGGAGCCCAAAAATAAGAAGCTGTATCCTAAGCGCGGCGCCAGAGTCCAAATTTAAGGTGCAGGAGTCCAAGATATTGTTGGAGGACTCCAAGTATTGACAAATCCATATTGTTTCCTTGACCCCCCCGGGCCATATACCAGAAGATTTCTAAGGGGATCTTCCTTCTGAGAGTGAATAAAAGCCCATTTTGACCGCAACTGTGGTAAGTTTGACTCCCTTAAACTCAACTCCCTGGTACTCAACACTTTGTTGAGTACCAGGGAGTCGAGTGCCGCATATGTGCATCTATTAGTATTTTTGGCTTAACCAATTTTAAGCTAATTTTTACTAGTAATTTAGGGGTTCAAAACCAAAAAACAAGGTTGGATTTACTTGAACTTGACTCTGTTTAATAAATCAGTTAGCTAAAATACCAATTTAAGGGGCAATTTATAAGTAAATTTACTAATAGAAACAAAAAACCTGTGTTCAACACTCTAAACCCAAAAGTGACCAGTTTGACACTTTTTAAGCCAAATTTTAATTTTATTAATAAAATACATATGCGCTTATATAAATTTTTTTATTTAATATTATATTTTTATTATTGGTGTCCATAGTTGTTGATTAGGCTCCCAAGCACCACTATACTGGATTTAGTGGCATAGACATTAATCAAATACCCCACTTGTTTTACATTATGTCATTCCCGGGTTTTTGGATTAAGTGGTGCCACATAAATTAAGCCCAATTTATTAAAAGATTTCATATGTAATTTATAAAAAACTGAAACTCAACACTTTCTTTGTTTGACTCTATCCTCTTGACACCTGATTGGTTTTGGAATTAACTAATCAAAGGCTCGGAATTAAGCCTAAATTAATATGTGACGTACTATGAGTGCCACTTGACACTCACCCACTCGACACTTTAACTTGGGGATTAGTACAGAGAGCTTCTTAACATTTTAACCAACACTATGGTAAATAATTCACTCCCAGCTCCTCACGGCATACCCTAATCACTAATAAACACATTTCCACTCATTTACTTTTTAACTTATGTTGTATTTTTTATTTTTGAGCATACAAAACTGCCTTGCTTTTGGGTTAACTTTCAAACCCGGTTTAAATTTAATCAAGGTTTATATGTAAAAAACATAGTAAATTTGATGTTTCTGCTTGACTCTGGCATACTTGACAGTGAGAATTCAGCCTTTTCTGGCTGTTCAACAGTGCTGAACTCAACACTTTACTATGTTTTGAATTTTCAACTCTCAATAAAAAGAATTCCACATAATAATTTTTTTCTATTATAATCTACTACTTTTTCTGCTGCTCTCCATATAATTTTCATATATTTTTTATTTTCAATTAAAATTTTACATTAATTTAACACTAAGATGTTATGCTGAACCTAACATCTTTGATGCTTCATCACAAAATCACTTACTTTCTATGTTTTAACCTTTATATCTATACTTTGTGTTTCTATTTTGCTTCCATTTACTTTTTTATGTTTTTTATAAATAAAACTTTATTTGCACACTTTTCATTCAACTTTTGCTTTACCTCTTTGTGTTTGCAATATCTTTTCAACCATTTTATTTACAATGTTAAACTTTTCTTTAGACAAAATCAAGCAAGAACAGCCAGCAGCCTAAGCGCCAAGCCTCCAAAGGCTCCAAAGAAACTGCCTCCACCCCCAAGCATGCCAAGAAGCCTGCAAAGGCAAAGTCTCCAACTCCATCACCTCCAACCCCATCTCCTCCCACTTCCCCCCCCCTTCTGCCCTCATCTTATACATCCTCTTCACCTTCCCCCCAAAATTCCTCCCCCAATAAATCAGATGGTGATCTTACCAACCACTCATTTTATCACTCAGAGGCCAACTCCAAGCCTACCAAGGAGCGCCGGACCAAGAATGCAAAGGCTGCTAAGAAGCCCACCTCTTCTTCTGGTAAGAAAAAGGAGGCATCCAAGCAGGCCTCAAAGAATCCTTCCCCTCCCCCCTCCCAATGGCTCTTCCCCTCCTTCTTCATCTGACCCCCAAGATGAGCTGGAGGATTACTCCAAGAAGTTTAAAGCTTCTGGTCATGTGGCTTGGGATCTACTGGTCATCCACAACATTTGCAATGTGGATGGAGAGTTCAAAGTTCCTAAGCGCTTCCCCTGGTATCTTCTGATCATGTCCGTAAAGGGTGGCCCTGGTTATGTACCAACAATTATATCTTTAATTGCAACAACCAAAAGTGGCAGTCCAAAAGCAAGCACTTTGTCTATGTGGATAAGACTTGTGGAGCCCGGTTGAACACCAAGGGCTGGGAGCAAGTAACGTTGGAGAAGGGGGAGCACACTTGTGAGCCTCCCAATCATCTAATCACTTGCATGCTTAAATGGTACCTTGTTCAGGTCATTCCCACCACTGCCAACCTCCGCGCTTCTGGTCTGGCCATCAAGGCCCTCCAGCATCTCAAACCCAACAATCTCAAGTTGGTACCAACACAGGAGCAGTTGGTCAAATTCATCAGCAATAAGCGTATTACTGCAAATCCCCCTCCCCCCAAGGCTTCTGACGTCCTCTCTGAGCTCATGCTCACTCATGAGCTTAAGCAGCTTCCTAGTGGGGAGCGCTTCCTGCTTCATGATGACAGGCCTGCAGCCAAGGACCATATAATCTGCTACTCAACTCAGCAGAGCCTGATGGAGTTGAAAAGGGCGTTAACCTGGCTAGTTGATGGTACCTTTGCCACTTGCCCCCGGATGTTCAAGCAGCTCTGGATGGTTCATGCCCAGATTGACATCCAGGTGATTCCACTTGTGTTCTTCCTTCTTCCCGGGGCCACTGAGGCCATTTATACCCGTGTGTTCTCCATCCTCCACCAAGAACTTGCCCTACTTCCTCCTGCCAATGATGATGAATCCAAGAAGAATCCCCCCACACCTGCGCCAACCCACCTGCCTCTTACAAGGACCAGGCCACCCTGGACTCGGAGGAAAAGGCAAGGCTAAGAGCTCTTGGGCCTCGCGTATGCATTATGAACTTTGAGCCTGCTCAGTTCAATGCATTTGAGCAGCTGTTTAGCAGGGAGGTGCAGGGGTGCCACTTCCACTTCTGCCAAGCAGTTGCTTGTAACGTGCAGGCCCACACAGAGCTTAGTAGGTTGAGCTGGAGGGATACTTTGGACACCTGCAGATTTGTGCTGGCACAATTTAGTGCCTTGGCTTTTTTAAAGCCAGAGCACACTGCAATAGGGTTTGAGATGCTCTCAAAGGATCCCTACATAGTGAAGCACCCAGAGTTCAAGCCTTTCCTTGAGTACTTTGAGCCCCAGTGGATTGGGAAGGTTGTCACGCAGAGGCGAGGCAAGGCCCGTGCTAAGGCCAGCTGGAATGTGTACCGGGTGGCAGTGAATGGTGAGCTCAAGACCACCTCAGCGCTAGAGGCTTACCACAAACATCTCAAGGCCAACTTTGGGCTCCACCCCAAATTCAATAAGTTCTTTTCCCTCTTTCAGCATGAGCAGGAGAAGACCATCTCCAAGCTGCGTGACTTGGCCAACTGTGTCCCCCCACCAAGCCAACCACCCGCTGTAGCCTCTTCACCAAGGCAATCCAGGGTGCAGCTAAGCACAAATACAAGGCCTCTGAGCTTAAGCAGCAGCTTGAGCTTATTGCCACTGCCCTCCTGGAAGGGGCCAAAATGAAATGGAAAAAGAAGGAGGAGGAATAAACTTGCTTGCTTGCTCAGCTATATGATTTTTACTTTTAACTTTTAACTTTTTAACTTTAATTTTTACTTATTAGCTTTGATCATTTAGTTTTTAGTTTTAATTTTAAGTTTTTTTAACTTAATTAGATAGCAGTAATTGTTTTATGTATACATGGTAAGTTTGAGATGAATATTTATAGTTGGAAGTAAGTGAAATATCTTAATTTTTGTTAATTTCTAAATAAAACATATGATATTCACAGTTGTGCTTATATGAACTATATCAAATAAATATTAATATTTCTTTATATTTTGCATAACTTTATTTGTTGTGTTTGTGTTTATTTTTTTTCATTGGAATTTTAATTTTTATGGTAATAAAAAATATTTATATAATGAAGAGTGTAAATTTCATAGTAAAATGATAAATAATTGCTTATTTCTCCCTATTTCTATTAATTAAATACTGTTTTTATTGCATTTTTGAGCTCTTTGGGGTCACTTTAGTATACCATACTTGTATAACTTAATTTTTTATATTAAAAGTTTTCAGTACATCAAGATCTGTTAATTAAAAAAGTGTCAAGTACCAGGGAGTCAATCAGGGCAAAAGCTGAATTCTCACTTTACTATAGTGTCAATTTCAAGGGAGTCAAGTACCAGGGAGTCGACTTTAAGGGAGTCAAACTTACCACAGTTGCCATTTTGACCCCTATACATATTTCTGAGATACATTTTCTCTTACTAGAGAATGACAATCCCTTCCAGCCGGTCCCTGGCTACAATCCAGTACACACTTTGGGGACTGGTGGACAGGAACCCCACAGCGTTGCTACCTCAAAGGAGCCTCGGACCCTGTCAGCATATTTACAGATCACAAGAACTTGCTTTTCTTCACTCAGGCACGTCACATATCCCAACAACATGCTTGCTGGATGATTGATCTTACCAAATTTTGTTCACCATCACTTACAAGAAGGGATCCCTCAATGTTCCCCCTGGCCTTCTCTCCCGCCATCCTATCACTGCTGACTCTGGCCCTGGTTATGAACGCCTCAACACCAAGGCAGTCCTCCCAGCATCTTTTTTCATCAATCAGATCTCTTCAACACTATTCAACTTTCCAGAAACATATTCCATTCAGAAGGCCTAATCAGAAGACCCCGCCTCCAAAAAAATCATCCAGGACCTGTTATTCAAAGCAATGCCCCCTCAGAATAATTGTTTGAGAACAACCTGCTCCTTTTCTGCAAACTGGGTATGGTACCCAATAAGGACTTGCAGTTGCAAGTCACAATTGGATTCCATGACTCCCTTCCAGTCGAACATTTAGGTTATAAGAGAGCCCTTGCCCTTATAAAGTCACACTACTGCTGGCCACAGATGGCAAAGACCACCAAGGAATATGTTGCCAGCTGCCTAGTATGCCTCAGAAACAAATATTGTACTTCCAAGCCATCTGGTCTCCTCTGCCCCCTCCCAATTCCTGAAGGTCCCTGGAAGAGCCTTTCTATTGATTACATCACCCAGCTACTCTCTTCTTCAGGCTACAACACAATCCTAGTAGTAGTCAACTGCTTCTCCAAAGAAGCCTCCTTCTGCCCCTGCCACACAACTGTCACCGCCAAACAAACTGCTGAACTATTTGTCAAGTCTATATTCCCTTATCATGGAGTTCCTTGCAACATAGTCTCTGACCATGGGCCCTGGTTCACCTCTGCATTCTGGCGAGACCTCATGGCCTCCCTTGGGGTAAACTCTCTACAGAACTGCGTACTACCCACAGACTGATGGCCAAACTGAAAGAACAAGCCAAACCTTGGAACAGTACCTCCGTTGTTTCATTAACAAGAAACAGGACAACTGGTCTGATCTTCTCCCCATAGCCCAATACACCTACAACTCAGCATATCATGGATCTATTATAATGACTCCGTTCCAAGCAAACCTCAGCTACACTCCTTCCTTCCTCCCTGACTTACAAGGTTACTTCTGCTCACAGTCCGTAGCCAAGCTTGCCACTGCAATCAAGGAAACACAAACACAACTTGTTGCCCATCCCCAGTCTGCTGTCCTAGACTACAAGAAACACTACTGTCAAGGGTCTGGATGTACAAGTACTTTGGCTATGGTCATCACACCTAACATCCAGTCATTGCCCAATTTGGTGCCTTTCTAATATACCATTCAACATACCGGAAATGGCAACAAACCAATATCACATGACTGTCCAGGTATCCAACAACTTGAACCCATCCAGCACATGACCAGCCCCTGGATTTGGTCCAAATAATATCCCTGCCACAGCTAAATCTATATAAGTCTAAAGTATCATCCAATAAAACATACTTCTTCTCCTCCTACTTTTATATTTGAATCTTCCCCAAAAGGCGCTCCTTATCACTGGTAGCACTATGGTTTTTGACCACACCAATGAAAGAGAAAATGACTGAACAGAACCCACCCACCTTTGCCCATGTACTAAACCAGGCCACATCCCAGGAGACCTGGAAAACATACTTCTGCACCCACAACATTGACAAAGATATTCCTAGTGGATGTACCGTATTTGAAGGTCTGGTCATGCCCAAAGCACTTGCCAAGATAATTCAATACAGTTGCTCTCTTCAACCACAAACAAATGCACAACCACCTACCACAGGTGAATTGACCAACACTAAATACATTGGTATTGACAATTTATTTGGTAAAAACAAAGAAAACATCATCAACTGGCTAGACCACACAGCTGCTAAACTCCACGCCAGCCGCATCCCTCATGAGAAATGGGTCCAGGAAGCCAGCAAGCGCCTATACAAAGCTGCAGCTAACTGGTTTGCCACCTGGATTGGCTCACAAATCAACAACAAGCTTGAAAACTGGGAAGAGTTCAAAGCCAACATCACCCACCATTTCTGCGTCTCTGAATCTCTTCAGGATATTGCAATACAGCTCAGTGATCTTCCTCAAAAGACCACTATTGCAGCCTACACCAACAAATTTGAAGAAATACGTTACAAAATCCAAAACCCAGCACAAGCTGACAATGTACACACCAAAGCATCATTCATCAACAGAATGAAACCCTCTGTTGCTGCCCTCATCTGCCCAGAAGCAAATACCTCCATGCCCGCGCTCATTGCTGAAGCCAAGCACGCTGAAAAACGCGCCAACATGGAATATGCTGCATGCAACGGCAACTGCTCCTCAAACGGCAATGACAGAGAAAACTCCAATGACAGCAAACTCCAAAATACCAACCATAACAACAAAAACTCCAATTGAAACAATGGCAATCACAGCCAAAGCGCAAACTGCTCCCATCCCAAGAAAGAGGACACCACCAAAGTTAACAACGCTGAAATAGCAACCCGCTACAAATCCGGCCCCACATTCTCTGACCTCAAAGTTCTTGAAACAGAGGAACAGGGAAAAGAGGAGAAACAGGATTAAGTGCCCCTGTATCCCCCCAACATGACAAGAAGAAGTACCAAGGCACAAACTTTGCTGCTTGCATCCCCTGTGTCCCGCAATCCTCCATTTTTATGAACGTAAAAATTAAAGATTGCTCACAACTTCTTGTCTATCCATGCACTTACAAATCACATACACATAAAATTTTATTTGACTCTGGTGTACAACACACTATGGTTAGCAAACCTTTTGTAACCAAGTACAAAATACCAGTTGTCAAATCCAACTTCAAATACTCCAGAATGGCAGACAAATCAAAAGTTCTACTCAAAGGCAAAACAACTACCTTCAGAATTGACCTCCAAGGCATTCAAACGTCCATCAAAGGACTTTTCATGAGCAACATAATCTACAACATTGTAGCAGGCATGGACTGGTTTGCCCAAGTGAATCCCAGCATATGTTGGAAAATAAAAACCATGACAATAAAACACAATGGAGTCAATTTCAATATTCTCAAAGAATCCAATGATCTGATTTTAAGAGATACAGTATTTGTCCAAGTCATAAATCAAGATGACTCTGAACATCTAACCAAAGACAGTAACCTCCACATAATGAGGTACTCTGAATTTAATAATATACAAACACAAAAGATCCAATGCCCAGAACTGCGGCACTCCTAAATGAATACGCTCATGTATTCAAGGAAGAACTCACAGAGTTACCCCCCCCCAAACAAGAGGTCAAACATGGCATTGACTTATGCAAAGCCATGCCCAAACCTGCACCCCTCTACAGACTCTCTCCCATGGAGACCCAAACACTTAAAGCCCACATCAAGGACAACCTAGCCAAAGGATTCATTCACCCGTCTGAATCCCTGTGGGGGCAGCAGTTTTCTTCATAAAGAAAAAGAAGGATCTCTTCGCTTAGTTACTGACTACAGAGCACTAAACTCAAGTACAGTAAAAAACAAATACCACTTCCCCTCATTGAAGACCTATTTTCAAGGCTCTCTGGAGCAAAAATTTTCTCAAAAATTGACCTCACATCTGGTTATAACCAAGTTGAAGTCAAAGAGAAGGACATACCAAAGACTGTGTTCTGCATGCAATTTGGGTTGATTGAATGTAAAGTAATGAACTTTGGGATGACCAACGCTCCCGCAACATTTGTCACCATGATGAACCAAGCGCTAAACAGTGTCAGGGACCCACTCTTGGGCGGCCGGCCTGCCAGTTTTGGAGATAACTTGGGCCGGGTTTTTTGCGGGCAGGGCCCACCACAAGAGAGGGGCTAACTTTAAAAGGTAAGAAGCAGACTTTCCTAATCAAGACCACGGGCTGGCGGCTGGTACAATGGTGTCCACCATCCCAGTGAGGGTGATGTACACCATACCAAAAAGCTTGCTGGTATGGTTGGTTGGCAGGTCAGGAGAAGAGGCTGGCATCGGTTTTGGTGTTTGGGTGGTTCCATATAAATATTGTAGGCTGGGAGGTAGTTGAATTTTCCTCTGAATAACTTGGGGGTAGAGAATATCCACAGGCCTTGGCAGTTGTATCTGACGGCAGATTGGATGCAGGCTAATGGGTCAAGTTCAATGATTTTCTCTGGTGTGTAATCCTTATATTCAGGCTTTAATGGGTAATCAGTAAAATGAACGGGCACAAAGGGAGCACCAGGTGGACAGAAAACTGCAGGCAGAGGGGCAGGAGGGCTGGGGGATCTCAAACTTAACTTATAGATGGCAAATACAAAATATGGTAACAGCTGTATAAGCTAAAGTAACATAACCTTTATTCAAAAATGGCAATAAGTTTGGAGCGCGGGGTCCTTTGGTCTATATAGCACCCCACCTCCAAACTTAATATTTTCCATGGGTTCATCAGGGCATTGGGGAAAGCTGGGCCGGGGGAATTGGGTACTTGGGTCTGAAAGCAGCAAGATGGCGCTTGGCCTGGGAGTTCTTTCATTGGTCAAAAATCCCAAAATGGCTACCTGATTGTCTTGCTTTAGTGTTGTGGTCATGGGGCCGGGTTGCAGGCCCGTGCCTCTTTCCTGGGTAGGCTCCTGATTGGTTGCTTGAGAGGACTTCAAACTCATGAAGCTTACATAGGCGCCATCTCTGCCTTCATTAGGCAATTTGAGAGGCTTCTCTTTGGGCGCCACTATGGTTGGGCTGGTGTTGGTATTCTGGCTTTGGGAATTCACAGGAGCCTCAGCTTGCAGGGGTTTGATCCCCAAAAAACACAGGTGGGCGGCCCAGCAGTCCATAGGCCCGGCGGCCCATAGGGATCCAGGGCCGGGGTTCAAATCCTGCTTCCGGGCCTGGGTTTCCAGAGGGGAAGAATTGTCAATCTTGACAAACAGCCTCTCAAACACATTATGTTACCTTGACAACATCATATTTTCAAAAACAAAAGAGGAACACCTCACGCATGTCCGCAAGACACTTGATTGACTTGCAAAGCACAAACTATACGCTAAGCCTAGTAAGTGCCAATTTATGGAAAAGGAACTCTTGTTCTTGGGCCACATTGTTTCTGACAGTGGCATCAAAGCAGATCCAGATAAAATAAAAGCCATAAATAACATGCAACGCCCCACCTCTGTGAAACAAGTTAGATGCTTTCTTGGTATGATAGCTTACCTAAGGAAATACATCAAAGACTGCAGAAAACTAACTGCACCAATCAATGACTTAACCAAGGGTAATGCCAAAAAGAAATTCATCTGGACTCCAGAATGTGACAAGAATTTCCAACTATTAAAATAAGCTTTAATTGAAGCACCAATCTTGCAATACCCTAATAACAACGGGTGCTACAAGCTTGATTCAGACGCTAGTGACACTGCCATTGGTGCAGTCCTATGCATCTGCCAGCCAGGGCAGCAAGATTTCCTGCCAGTATGTTACAAAAGCAGAAAACTAACAAACACTGAGTAAAGGTACCCAATATACAATAAAGAATTGCTAGCAATATATCACACATGCAAGAAATGGAGATGTTACCTCAAAGGACACTTAAACGTCCGAGTGCTAACTGACCACAAATCCTTAATCTATTTCAAAACTCAGAACGCACTTGCACGGCGCCAAGCCAAATGGATTTCCTTGCTGGAACAGCTTAACCTGGACATCCAATACAAAAAGAGGCAGAGCTGGTCACGGCCAATGCTCTCTCTAGGCTATGCCAACCAAGAGAGGATTACCCTGACCACCTGGACCCTGACTGGCCAAACCTATACAACACTGAGTACAAGACAAAAGGAAAGGATCCCTCCACACATCAATTAACCCACAATACACTAGTAAGGAATGAAAAACATTTCCACATATCAAATGGCACGGTATACCAAATCATCAAAGATAAACACATTCCATACATCCCACTTGCACAAAGAGTTGACACTATACTAAGACCTCATTGTCTGCTAGGACAAAAAAGGCTAATAACCTATATCTCACACTGAAAGAGATAGTATGGTGGCCCAACCTGAAGCAAGACATAATTGATGTTCTAAAAAAGTGTACAGTATGTGAAAAATACACCAGCACCAAGGCGCCACAGCCAACAGTTAACCCAGTACCTGACCCTGAACCATTTAAGGTTTGGGGACTGGATGTAGTGGGACCCTTCCCAGAAACCAAAACAAATCAAAGTTTCCTAATTGTAGCCATCGGCTTTGCCACATGTTGGCCCATCTGCTGGGCAACAAAAGATCACAAGGTGGAAACAATAAATTGATTCATCAATAAAGCAATCATAGCAGACTACGGCACTCCAGACTACATCATAACAGATGGAGCAAAAGAGCTAACAGGCTACATAGTAAACAACAATCTAAAAACAAAAACATCAAACACTCCACAACCTTGCCCTACAGGCCACAGGCCAACGGCAGAGTTGAACGCCTTAACGGCAGCCTTATCAGAACCCTGGAGAAAATAATGGATGGCAAAGCCAAAGACACATGGCTGCTATACGTGAAACATGCATTACTAGTATCCCAGGGTTGTACCAATCAAGGGACAGGCTAATCACTGTTTGAACTAACATACAGGTACAAGCCAGAAATAGTCACCCGCAATAACCAGTCATATGTAAAGATCCCCCTGGGGAAACCTCCCACAGTAGAGCAGAAACCAGCTCTACAACACATACGCCTCAAAGCCAAACTGGCTGAAATAAAGAGACTCAAAACTCAAAAGGTAACCTCAACAGAGGACCCATTCCCCATCAACTCCCCCGTCTGGGTCCTAGCCAGGAACAGAAAGAAACTAGACTCAGTACACAGGGGACTAGGAAGAATCATCAGATACCGACCAGTCAGGAACACTTACCTGGTTAAGCTCCAGGGTGCCAAAGAGCCCATCACCAAAAAGTACCACAGATCTTGCCTCCGCCCTAGCAAAGGAGAACACTCAACCCAGTTGGTGCCCACTAGTAAACAACACCAGGAACATCAGGCGGCAGCCGTCAAGACAAAGCCCCCTCCTGATGTACCTGAGTAACCCCTTAAGGGAGGGGGTGTGTTGAGGGTCTGGATGTACAAGTACTCCGGCTATGGCCATCACACCTAACATCCAGTCATTGCCCGATTTGGTGCCTTTCCAATATACCATTCAATATACCAGAAATGGCAACAAACCAATATCACATGACTGTCCAGGTATCCAACGGCTTGAACCCATCCAGCACATGACCAGCCCCTGGGTTTGGTCCAACTAATATCCCTGCCACAGCTAAATCTATATAAGTCTAAAGTATCATCCAATAAAACATACTTCTTCTCCTCCTACTTTTATATTCAAAGCTTCCCCAAAAGGCGCTCTTTATCACTACGGCAAGAAGAGAATCCCAGGCAATGAGATTCAGACTGGCAACTTGGTACTCCTCTCAACCAAGAATCTCTGGGTCATCATTGCCTCCCGCAAACTTTGCCCTTGTTTCATTGGACCTTTTCAAGTTGTTGAGAAGATGGAAAGCACCGCCTTCAGACCATCTCTTCCTGAACATTTCCGCATCCACAATGTCTTTCATCCTTCCCTCCTCCTAAATTTAAGGCAGTTTCCGCCCAGCCATCAAACAAAGGCCCCACCCCCTCCTCTCCTTCTCCAGGGTTCTGAGGAATATGAAGTCCAGGAAATCCTATCTTATCACACCCTCCACTCTGGCATTGGATACCTTATCTTATAGAAGGGCTATGAGTTAGAGAAATCCCCTTGGGAACCTGAAGAAAATCTTGATCACTGCTAACAATTGCTCAAAGCCTACCAGGATCTTTGTACTAGCAGTGAAGGGGGGTACAGTCAGGATTCCCCTTCTTGATTTTGCTGCTACCAATCTCCCAGATCATCAATGCCATTTTTCTATGCAAGCTTTGGTCAACTGCACTCAACCTTACTATCTGCACTCCCCCATCTTTTCCCTTACCCCACCATCCATTGTTATCTATTTTAACAATTAAGCTTTGACTTCAGAGTTGCCTTTAAACCCTAGACAGTTTTGAACCCAGGACCTAACGTTTAAGTTAGTTTAAATAAGTCTGAGCCCACTTACCTTTTGCTTTTTGCTTTGGCTTACACCAGCAGGGTTGGACTTTGATTTCCTGTCTTCCGCTGGCTAACTTGCTCTATTCCCAGCTGTTGAGCTGAAGCTGCTGCTCCCTATCATCTCCTTTACTTTTTGCTTAACTTCTAAAGGTTAAGTTAAGAGAACATGTGCTTCTGTACGTTTTTTTCACCCCAAGCCACCCAACCACTATTAGTTAGTTGTTCTTTCCCTACTGTTACCTCAAACCCCAAGCTAAAATAAAAAGCTTGGGTTCTGTCCAGTCTCAACTTAAGTTGAGATTGTTTGACTAGCACCCCAAAATGGTACTTGTTAGGGTTTGTGGCATGAGTTTCCTTTCCTCTTGCATCCTCTCTCTTAGCTCCATGATTCCATTTGATGATATTTTTCAACAGTTGGGGAACTTTTATAACGGGCCCCACCCTTTGACTGTGGATAGTTTTGATCCCTCCGCCAGTGATTGCTTTCCAGACGTAGAAGTTGACTTTTTAACTAAATCCTCAGTCATTAAGACAGGTGGTTATTTTCTTAGGATCAATGAACCGCCTTGGCCCTTACTTTACTTCATATAAGCCCTTAGAAGCCCTTGTCCAGTTATTGTTATAAACCTTACCCAATTTTCTATATTTAACCAATATAAACATTCTTGGTCTAAAGGCTTTATTTTACAATAATTTACTACAAGCCTTCAGACCTTACATCTGTTGAAACTGCAGGCTCAACCTGCCAACAAGGTTCCAACTAAGCAGGTTCATGACCCGCAATCCAATTATCCGGTCATCTGAAGCCAGACTAGGAAGTCAACTTGAATTACCAAATCCAACAACATGAACAGATGATGATCCTTCACGGTGGATACCTTGATTTGGCGCTTGACTCATTATCAGGATCAAGCCACCCCCTTCTTCCATCTAACCATGTGATCACCAATTTTGTTCCTACTATCATTGATTCACATGAGCTATATAATCACTATCTCACAATAAAGATTATTATCTAGCTTCTAAATATTTTTTCCCTGTGTAACTCTGCTAAAACAGCACAGTTACAACATTGGTAGCACAGGTAGGTTCTCCATCCTACCTTATCTTGAAAAATTCCGCCTGTTGCCTGCACACGCTACGGCCAACAAATCCTTGACAGAATTATGTCTGGCCTCCCGCCCAACTGGACTCTGTATACTCCTGGTACCAAGATACCTGATGGTTTTGTCCTCTACCAAAACACAGTGATCCCGCTACCCGCCTTCAACACCCTGTCTGCCCAAGGGTTCTTTCAGGCACCTTCCTTGATGCCGCAACCAGCTGAAGAAACCACCATGCTCGCCTATGTTGCACAAAGACTTTGCAGCACCGCCTTGGAGCCCTTTGCCAGGGCCAACAACAACAATGCTGCCGCATGGATCCAGTCCGCCCAAAGCAAGCTGGCTCAATTAGAATGCCCACAGCAATTCTGGATTACAGAGATTTCTATTTTCCTGACCCATGACACTGGCACCTGGTGTGACAAGTGGCACAAAGAGCACACTGACAAGAACTGGGACACCTTTAAACAGGACTTCTTGGTGAGGTTTGTGCTCAAGGATACAGCGCTATGATCATACGCCAAGTAAAGAACCTGACCCAGACAGGCACCGTTAAAGAACTTACCCGCGCCTACAAGTAACTCCGTCTCTGTGTCCCATCTGACATGGCCTTTGACACCCCAGCTACACACCTCATGTACTACAACGCCCTCAAGTCGCACTTAATGAGACATGTAAACCTGGACCAGGTAACCAACCTGCAAAGCCTGTACCGTGAAGCGGAGAAAGCGGAACAAAAATCCAACGCTCTACACAAGGCACAGACTGGGAAACAAGAAAGGTCCAAGGACTCCCATCCAAGCGGGCGCTCCTCTTGACCACCTCCTGGAGGCAACGGCAACAACAACCACAAACCCACAGGTTCAAATGGGAATGGAAATGGAAATAGTGGTCAGTCAAATTGCACCCATTTCTGTGTCACTGCCACCCAAGGCAACCAAGGTGAGGGAAAAGCACAGGAAGAGCACTAAGCAAGCCAAGCTCTTCCCACGCAACTCCTGAATTTCCCAACAATGAATACCAACCCAAGGACGTGGACCAATGCCCAATGATTCAAGTGCCCCCGGAAGACCCGGTACTATACACCATCACCAGACATCCCAATAAATTGATGTCTTACCCTTTCCGCTTTTGCAGTTACACAGGTTCAGTGCTCCTGGACTTGGGCGCAGATCAAACCTTAGTCAACAGAAGCTTTGTAGATAAATTCAAGCTGGCCACTAATCCTTTGCGGATTAAAAACGTGGTCCTGGCCGATGAACATCACATTGCCGTGACAAAGGAAACTGCCCCCTTCTCTGTCATGCTTGAGAACCTGTATTCCACCATCCAAGGTCCTGTCATTGACTTCCCTAAGTTTGAAATTGTACTGGGACTAGACTGGTTACAGAAAAACAACCCCCACATGGACTGGGCGACCTCCGTGTTGACCATCAAGTGTGAAGGCGTCAACCATCGGATCTATCTTGACTCTGTGGATCAACTCCTACGTGATCACGTCTTTGTACGCATCACAGAGACTTTGGATAAAAGGGAAAACCTGAAAGCAATTGACTTGGATTCCTGTCAGTATGAAATCATACACTTCAAAGACCACCAGGATACCTCCACGCCTCAAGATTGTGACATTGTGGCCTATCACCCAGAAATCTTTAAAGAAGCGTTACCTGGGCTACCCCCTGAGAAGCACATCCAACACTCTATCCAACTCAAGGGGGCTATACCCAAGGCACGTCCCATCTATTGACTGACCCCAAAAAAGGACAATGCCTTGTGCACCTATCTCAAGGAGGCACTGGAAAAAGGACTTATCTGCCCCTCACAGTCTCCCTTTGGGCTGCCGTGTTCTTTGTGGCTAAAAAGGATGGTACCTTACGCCTGGTCACGGACTACCGTGCTCTAAACAAAGTCACCATTAAGAATTTTTACCCACTGCCACTGATTGCTGACCTCTTTGACGCCTTGGGAGGAGCCACCGTCTTCTCCAAGATTGATCTAACTGCAGGCTACAATCAGATTCATATCAAGGAGGAAGACATCCCCAAGACAGCCTTCCACACTAAGTATGGTTCCTAAAAATGTGTGGTACTCAACTTTGGCATGATCAATGCCCCATCCACCTTTGTAACCTTCATGAACAAAGTGTTTGTGCCACACATAGGCAAACATGCCCTTGTGTACCTGGACAATATTATTGTCTACATCCCCTCGGTGGAACAGCACCACAAAGACCTGGAGGAAGTCTTTGCAACCTTGGCACGGCACAAACTGTTGGCCAAGCCCTCCAAATGCCAGTTCTTCTGGGAGAAACTACCCTTCTTGGGACACATAGTCTCAAAAGACAGCATCAAACCCGACAGTCAAAAGATACAAGCCATCTGCAGGATGCCACCTCCCAAGGACAAGTCAGAACTACGCATCTTCTTGGGAATGGTGGCCTATGTACGGCGCTTCATACCTGACTGTGGCGTCTTGACCGCCCCCTTGTCTGCCATAACAGGCGCCAAGTCCAAGTTTGTATGGACCCCCCAGCATGACCTCTGTTTTAGACGTCTCAAAGAAAAGCTCACAACAGCTCCCATCTTACAATATCCCAAACGAGACAGAGAGTGCCAGATGAAAACCGACGCCTCAGATGCATCCATTGGGGGAGTACTACAAATTAAGAATAGTGATGGTGACTTCCTGTCTGTAGCCTACAAGTTGCGCAAACTGATGGATGGGGAGTGTTGATACCCGATCCACGACAAAGAGCTACTGGACGTTGTACACTGCCTAGTCAAATGGCAATGTTACCTGGAACGGCAGGAAGAATTCACAGCACTAACCAATCATAAGGCGCCCATCTATTTCAAGACACAAGCAAACCTGTCACGCCACCAAGCGCAGTGGATGGAAATATTAGAAAGGTTTAACATGCTCATCCAATATAAGCCCAGGGCCAAGCTCGCCATGGTGGATACCCTGTCCTGTCTGTATGTCTGCGCTTTTAGGGGAGAGAATGGGCTCGACCCAGACTGGCCTCTCCTAGTGCTACGTACAAAAGACAAAGGATTCCCTGCAGGCACAACTGATATCACCAGAGAAACGGTCATCAAGAATGAGCACCTCTTTGCTGACGTATACAGGACTCTTCATAGAATGATGTCGGATGGCACAACCATTCCCTACATCCCCACACATCAATGAGTTGATACCATTCTTTGCTACCACAGAGATCTTGGACATACTAAGAGCCAAAATCTATACAAATTCCTGAAACATAAAGCCTGGTGGCCAACCTTATACCGTGATGTCCAGGAAGTGTTAGAACAGTGTGAGGTTTGCAAAAAGTTTGCCAAAAGCAAAACCCTGCCTAAGTCTGTACTCCCCATTCAAACCCAACTACCGTTCAAAGTATGGGCTCTTGACATTGTGGGCCCCATGCCAGGAAAGCACAACAACAAAAAATACATCATCACAGCCATTGACTTTGCAACAAGGTGGCCAGTAGCCCAAGCGGTGAAGGCACACACCGGCAACAACATCCGACAATTTATTGGCAAGGAAATAATCAGCAGGTTCGGAAGGCCAGAGCTCCTGATAACCAATGGAGGCAAAGAATTGACCTCCAAAGACACCAACATGTACCTCACCAAAAATGGGGTCAAACACACCGTCACAACACCATATCATCCACAGACCAATGAACGCGTAGAGTGGCTTAATGGTAGCCTCGTGCAAGCCCTAGCCAAACTCACTGCCGGGAGACCTGAAGACTGGTATAAGCAGCTACCGACTGCATTACTTGTGTGCCAAACCCGAGTGAACAGATCCACTGGGAAAAGCCTGTTTGAACTGGTATACGGCACACAGCCAAATATCATTCAAGCATTGACAGGACCTAAACTGGAAATTCCAAGTCAAGTCCCCCCTCGCTCAGATCCTCAAGTAGTAGAGGCCAACAGCGAACAAACAGCCAAAGAAAAGGAACGCTTACAAAAGACATTTGTTCCCATCCGCAATAGACATGAAGCTGGGGACAAAGTCTGGGTCATGAATGTTGACAAGAGCAAACTACAACCCGAGAAATTAGGGCCAGCAATCATCCTAAAGGTAAACGACAATAACACTTACCTCGTGCAAGGGCTTGGGAAACACAAGCAAGACAAGACCTTACACCATGATTGCCTACAACCCTACAAAGCAAGACAGAAGCAACAAGAAACCACCCTGCCTGCCACCGAGCAACAACTGATTCAATACGGCGCCCGGGCTCCTGACGACCTGCCCTCAGAGAAGGCTGACCTTCAGCTGGGGGGGGTGTCAAAATTGCAGACTTGACCCGCCAACAAGGTTCCAACCAAGCGGGTTTGTGACCCGCAATCTGATTATCTGGTCACCCAAAGCCAGACTAGGAAGTCAACTCAAATTACCAAATCCAACAACATGAACAGATGATGATCCTTCACGGTGGGTACCTCAATTTGGCACTTGACTCATTATCAGGATCAAGCCACCCCCTTCTTCCATCCAACCGTGTGATCACCAATTTTGTTCCTATTATCATTGATTCACATGAGCTATATAATCACTATCTCACAATAAAGATTATTATCTAGCTTCTAAATATTTTTTCCCTGTGTAACTCTGCTAAAACAGCACAGTTATGAAACATCATTGCTGCTCTTCCCTGGTTTCATGTTGCTGATCTGGGGTCTACACTGGGCTTCTGTTCCCCTTCAGCTCCAGGTCCTTCCTGCAGTTTTCTCCAGTTGCTCCTTTCCTGGGCTGTTCCCCCTCTGCCTATCATTTTATAAACTGAAAAGAGTACCCCTATATAATGAAGAGCTTGCGGAGAGTAGGCCTTACCCTGAAGTTCTAAGTGATCTCTTCTTGTCCATATTTTTACTGGTCTAGCTTCAACTTTACAGTTTTAATAGTTTTGATTTTTGATTCATAGTTCAGTGCTTAGTTTGAACCCCTTTCCCTTTTTTCTTTCTCCTAGTTAAAGAATGGAGGTTGTTAAACACCAAGCCTTGGGCTTGTGGTACCCATTATTTTCCATTAAGGAATCTTTTAATAGTTACATGGATCCGTTTGCTGATGGAGAGTATATCGATATTCCCTTCATTACTGATAGGTCCTTATCAACTCCTTTGTTTTATCTCCTCTGTTTAGGATCATTAAACTCCATCACACCATTTGTAACCCAGGACAAGTTTTTAGCAGGATACTGTAAAGTTATATTACTGACTGTCCCGACCTGTTTATCCCTTTTGAATCTTAACCCTAATGCTTTACACCCTTTAGTTTATAACCTTGCACCATTATGGGCAAGGCCTTACATAGATGCTGTTGAGCAGGTTTGGGATGTTATTGAGTCTAATTTTCTGGAAGGCTCCAAACATTCAGTATGGATCTAAAATCTGGAGTGGCTGAAGCATGGGAGGCAGCTGCTATAGAAGCTGCCAAGGATCTTGCCCGCTCGATGCCCAGAAGGCTTGGTGCAGCTATCGAAGCCAGAGGGGGCCAGCAAAGTACTAAGCACTTGAGATATTTTTTTGGAGCTTTTTGAGTAAAGTTTTGCGGGGCATCTTATGTACTGATTTCGCCCATTTTAAATATGTATATCCTTGCATTGGCTTGAAAAATGCTGTTATTGATACTTAATGAGGGTGCTGTAGCTGTGGGGGTTCCTGTTGGGCCAGGAAAGATTATCCGGTCAGTACTGAAGCTCTGGTTAGGTTGAGCGAGTGGGGGGGTTTAAATGTAATGGCATGGGTTAAAGGGGGGAGGTTTATTGGTTTGGAGATCGGATATGTGAGGGTAGCATACCGTCGTCTTGTTGGGATGGTTATGGCTTATTCTACGACTATGGCAAGGCTGCTCACCCTGGCGCGGACCAGCGGGGTGTGGGTAGACGTGATATTTGCTACTGGCGCGAGGGAAGTTGGGGGCATGTGATTTAATCGAAATACCCTTTGTCCAGACGCGTGGGGGATCTCGGATTTTAGCTGGTAAAGCTTGTTTGGTTGCAATCAAAGCCTTGGCTTTAGCTGGCATGTGGGTTAGATTCGGTTTAAGCGAATCAATTAATCGAGGGTTGCCTTTAAGGTTTATATTGGGGTAAGCTCCATAATTTATCTCCATCGTTGTTAAAAAAGCGAACCACGTGTGGGTATTTATATGCGCTGGGTGAGGGCAACAGGATCAATGCGGACCAGAGGAGCTTTTTGGAATGGGAATTTATGAAGGTTTATTTCTAATATTGGCGATACGGGAAGGTCTCCAGCCTCTGGGAGTGGGGGTGGGCAGGGCGGGGCGACCAGCGGCTGAGACAAATTTTGAGTTCCCGCCGCGAGGGGTCGTGAGCAACCAAAACAAACAGGGGGCTGACGACAGCGGTGGCAGCAAAGAGGGAGTGGGAGAAGGCCATGGTATACTTTGATATATCCGTCTTGTCAAGAAGGAAGCACAGGGCGATACCAATGTCGGGGAGCATGCACACGATGTAGCCAAAGGCGATGCCCACCAGCTGAAGCGTCACGTGCATCCGGCGCCGCTTCAGCTTGGGGTCGACGGGAGAACCAAACATCTGGGACGAGGAATGCTTGGATGCCATGGAGCTGCTCAGCAAGCGGCGGTAAGACAGCGTTACGTTGGAGTAGCAGAAGACAATAATGAACAGGGCAGCAAAGAACCTGGTGAACAGGAGGCCGAGCCAAGCAGTAAAGTATCTGTGGTTTGGAAGGCCCTTTATAGTAAATGGCAGACAGACCAGGCCTGACTTTGACCACATGAAGGAGGATTCGTAGCCAGTAAACCCCAGGTTGAGCAGCATGGACGAGACAAACGACACCAGCACAACGCACGCCCACGTGACCCATCCAACCACTCTGCCCTGGCAGATGGCCAAGTACCGCAGCAAGCCCAGCGCCGCCACTGTCTCGAGGGACGTTTGCGTCAGCGTCAACATGACCGTGCTGTCCCACTCGCACCACCACTGCGGGCTGTTGTTGACCACCAGCCAACTGGCCCATATCCCAATTATCCTTGCTAACGAGTTGGCCGATACGAGCATGTCCAGCACCGCCACCAGTGCCATGAGTACGAGGTCAATGCCGTGCAGCCGTAGCCTCACCCCAACAATGTAAAGCGTCACAAGGTTGAAGAGGATGGCTACCAGGCTGATGATCACTAAGATAACCTCCGCAGCAAACATTCCTCATCCTCCCTCTGCTCTTCCCAAATATAAGGTTCCCCTCTCCACGGGGCCACGTCCATGACGTCATTTTACGCACCTCCATCCATCACCTCCAGCTGTTCTATGCCCACCAATGAAACTTACCATTCCCATAAATTACCATTCCAAATTTATCAAAGTCATTGAACGGCGGTATAAATTGGCCGCCGCCCTCCACCAACTGCTTCGCCAAGTCCGAGTTAGGAATGGAAATGGTTGGCCGCTGAACCATGTCTCATACCTCTGCAGCGCACTATTGTTCGATACATTGCAGCCCATGACCTAAACGAACCTAGGCTCGACTATAGTCCAATCACGTATAAAACAAATATTTCCGTCTAGTTTTTTATATAAATGAAGAACTTGGGCCCAGCCTAAAGGCCAATGCCCCGATCTAAGCTGTCGAATCAATTCGACAAATAAATTTTAGCTCTAGGCTACAGCCACCCATAACGATGCTTGGGCTATCGTCAAATCAATCACCCTGCTGCCCATGCTCTATTTATAACTGGACGTTGCCTTGTCAGAGGACGGATTTGAGATTTACAATAAATGTTTCTAGGTCGGGAGTATTTAACACCAACCCAATTTAAAAGGTAAATTAAATTTTGGTTTTATTTTTAAATAAAATTACATATTCCAAGTTTGGATAATAAATCAATCTAAACAAGGGGAAGATTACTGTCAAGTTTAGAAAAGCTAAAATAATAGCCTATAAATTTGAAAATGGATCACTGAATTTAATAGAATTGTTTTATTGAGGCTTAATATTATCACTATTAGTTTGACCCACTGTTTTCCTAATTAAGATGATAGAATAGTAAGCAGGGTTAATTAAGATACAATTTATCTGCATCTTGTGACGCATCTGAGTAGAATATTCTATTGTTTCACTTCAAAAATCCTATCGATTACTTGAACTGATATTTATGTATATAGTTTGAATCTATTAAGCTCACTTTCTCCAGCCAAGTCAACCCTCAACATAGGTTAAACATCCAATAGCAAATTAATCAAACTGAAACCTTGTTCTTAAGCAATCTATTGCTCCTCCTCCTATTTCAATCCACACATTCTGGAGTTAATCATCTATAGAGATAAGCCTCTTTTTAATTGGTTGCAATGATTGAACAACAACTTAAAAACCAATCAGTCGGCTATAGGTTTATTAAAGTTCGAGCGGCCCAGCATCTCCTTCTGACATGATTTAGGTCACACTCCACTAGATTCAACCTACATGTTTCAAAATTTCTTGTAAGCATTATAAACCTGACCAACTGGTTTTAACTATAAATAATTATGAAAAATCAATTCAACTTCTCATCCTCGAGTGCACTCAAGCTGACATAAGAACTTATATCAAAGGATATTTTTATAAGAGATAACCCATAGGCATTCTCATCTATACCCACCCGGCAACCAGCTTTAATTTCCTTGACTTTAATAAATATTTATAAGTTTTAATAATTCATAATGATCAATGTTTCTTTAAATGCCATGGCCACTCACCTCGACAACACTCCCCTCCCCAGTCGGAAACTACATGATATAATTTTATAAACCAAGACTTTTCAGTTTCAACCTTTTTTGTTCTTTATTCTGACCACCAGCTCGCTCCGAAATTAGAGCTCGCATCTCCTGCATGAAACGCTTTAAAAAGAGGGTTACAATGGTAATTTAAACGAATCCATATCGGAAAGCAATGGCCCAACCTGAAATGGAAGCGGGGACTGTGGGGAAGTAAACATCAACGATTTTACTATACCCAAGTCAACGTATCCCTAAAGGGGAACATGCAACCGGGACTCTTAATTAAGGGGTGGATCGACAGCAATGGCAGCCCAGTCTACCGCAACTGATCCCATGCCGTTATCCAAAAGCGTAAAGCTCTTCTATCGCTCCCAGCAACCTTGAACGTTCAGTGAACTTCACCCAATCAATCCCATCGCAATGCATCCAGAATTCGCACTCCTGCAATTACCCCATCTTTAGGCTCAATAAACTTATCCATGCACGTATCCAAAACAATAAATGCCCTTGCCGATTCTGAACCCCCAACCATCTCCCCACACCTGCCACAATAAACCCAATTTAACCCCTGCCCTTGCCAAAAAAAACCCCTATCTACCGGTAAATAAACCCACTTTATATTTTTTGGGGACGTTTTTTTAAATAGGGCCATTGTGAGGGAGCGTGCTGCACAAAAGTTCTTGGACCATCCCGAATGAACCAAAGTTCAACATCCCTCCCCAGCCAGCCAGCTCAGAACCCATACCTCAACCACCCTGTTCCTGCCAAGTTACCGAAGCTCCGCCTGTGCCCGATACATCACCCAACCATACTTATCCCAAATACAGATCATTATACATGGCTTGGATAGAACCACCTGCCAGCATATTCAACACTAGCATCTATACCTAAAATAATCAATCTACCAACTTTACCCCAAGAACTTCTTCCTCTTCTAGATCCACCAACTTAAACATGCACCTACCTTCATATCCTTGCATCCCACCCAAGCTACCCCAGAACTGTTCAGAGAACATGCCAGCATTGTACAGGGGTTCTAGAAGGGCCCTGAGTCTGAAATATCCCTAACCAAAAAGCATCAAGATCATCTCAGCTATCCCGACCAGAGCTATGAACCCAGGCTACCCCAGAACTGTTCAGAGAACATGCCAGCTTGTACATGTGTTTTAACAGAACCCTGGGTCTGGACCATCCCTGGCCAAAAAGCATGAGGTTCATATCAGCCATCCCTATCAGAGATATGGCCATTTCTTATTGGTCTATACCCTTGCTTCCAGAACTCCTCTGTCCCAAGATATCTACTGCCAGCACCAGCCCCGCCATCCAGCAACTGATGCATATTACCAGGGTTGGCTTTAGAGGGGCTTTCTACCCAAACCTGGGAGAAATCATCTGCCCCTGAAGCCTGCACCAGCCAACCAGGTGAACCAAGATAAGAGACCAACATCAGAGCATCCCATCATCTAATCCCAAGGGGGTACAGGTTTTTAACATGCTGTACTAAAAAAGTACCCATCCACACCAAAAGATAACCAGCTCGCCATTAAACTAACCCCTCAGGTATCAGGGGTAACCATGACCATGTATAGGGATCAGGTCTAATTTGACTGGTTGGGCCCATCCCCATCTAACCTATCCCCCAAACACCTGTTGGTTTTGGGAGGCTGGGGATCCAATCCCTACCAAAGCCCCTGCCATGCCAGGTGCCAAGGTTCATCATCCATACATTGGGGTTAGGACAGACATAGCTGGACTGGATTCCAGGACTGGCCTTTATTTATCTGGCTGACTGGAACCTTTTCTGAAGCTGGGCCCCCAACTTACGGGTTCAAAGTTCCAAGAAAGTGTCACAGCCATAGTTTTCCTGGGTGTGGCTTGGCCAAAGCGCTGCCACCCGGGGAAACCCAGCCCAAAGCCCCACCTGCTTGCAGCAATTGTAGATTTACATCTAACAATTGATTACAAGTGGGTGGTGGCACAGGAAATTGGGTCCAAGTGGGGCGCAGATGCCCCACACCCAATTATTCCCATCTTGTAATGCTGATCAACAAATCCTGACCTCAAAGGAGGTCAGGTAATAGCTTACAGATTCACCGTTGATGGGATCTGTAAGCTGTCTAAATATTGCATTCAAGGAGGCCACCTCATCAAGATGCACCCAAAGGCTTTAAGTAACAATTGCCCCCACCAAACTACCTTAGTAGTTTGATGTTTCTCCCAAATAAAGTATCTTTCCCCATGATCCAATTTTCCAACCTTTCACAATCAGATTTGCAGCAACCAGATTTCTAGGTTCTGCCTTCTCACCTGGGTGATTCCCTGGGAATCTTCCTCCCCCTGACAGAATGGTTCCTGAACCCGGCAAAATTATATGTGCCCCATCTATGCTGCCGATTCCTTAGCATTAAGCCAAATCAAGGTCTTCCGGATGTACCTGTGCACAATCTTCTGCTGCACCTTCCCTTGTTCACTCTTCAAGGGGTACCATTTCCGAGCAAACATGCACTGTCCCCTCCTCATTGGCAATGGTATCCTCATTGGGGTGTACATTCCTCATCTGATTGATTACAAAAAGCCCTCACTCTACTTCCCCCTGGCAGAAGGGATCTGGGGGGAGAGGGCTAACCTCCCTCAGGGGGTTGGCACTCCCTGCTTGGGGTTGGGGTTGGGATATTGGGCCAAAGCTGGGGGTAGCAGCCGTATCAACTAACCGATGATGGTGCGGCCTCTGACCTGTAAAAGTTGAATAGCAACCAACGGTTAGACCCAAAGCCCCCTGCGTCTTGCTCAACCTTGAGGGCTGGGTGCAGAGGATCCCAGACTGGCCAGCACCCCACTGGGTAGGGCCCAACCCCTCCCTCCCAGAAAATTTACCCTCCACCCCCAATAGAACCGGCCAGGCGCTGACCTTACCCGGACCTAAGCCAGATTTTCTCATAACGGGGACTTTATGGCCCAGCCCAATAAGGGGCAAGGAGAGGGAAAGCCCATACAGCGGATCCTGACCTGGATGGTAGAGGTGTGGGGCTGCTGAATTCTAGGGCTGGCTCTTGTGACAAATGGGGTTGGTGCTCCACCTGGGCACAAGGGCAAGGTGGACCAGGCCCGGCCCCAAACCTTGGGGACTGTTATTGGCAGGAACCAGTTCTGGAGGGAAATGGCTGGGGACTCTGGTAACCGTTAGGTATGGTTTGCAGGATTGCATATGGGAGCAATAAGTTTGGGGAAGGCTTGGCGGAAGCATTCCCTCAGACGGCAAGAGAAACAAGGCCTGCATAATTTTTTCTTTTTGGGATTTAAAGCCAACTTCAAAGTGTTGGTTTTTATTCCCATCAGCAGCTCTTGTTGTTTTTACTCTTATTTTATTATAATTTTTAGCAAACCAGGATACCTCCTGGGGAGCTATCATGGTAGGTATTCAGGGGAAATATAAAAGGTCCATAATGAATATGGAAGGAGAGAGATGGTTGGATAAGGAACCAAAAAAGGGAAAATCTGTTATCCAATAGTGGGGTTTGGAATCTAACTTTATCAGCTGGGTTTATTACAGCTCTGGGGTTAGATCTATATCGTGAATAACAGCATTCACCATTTTTTGATTTCCCTTTATTGGGCCATTTTGAAGACGAATCTCTTGCTTTTGCTTTTGACTCTTGAAATGAACTGGCTTCTGCTTCAGGAAATATGATTGTTTGGTTTCCTGACTCTGCGCAACTCACTTGCCCCACTCATGCTTGTGGCAAATGATCCTACCGTCCTGGTAGTGTTTTGTGGTATTCCTAACCACTATATATTCCATTTCATATTCATCAATAAAAATTAAGTTCTATTCACATTTTTGTCTTTGTGTCTTCTGTACTTCCACGCCTCTCTCTAGCCACGCCTAGTAGAGATTATTCATCCAGGGCTGCAAGGTAAACACTATTGCCTTCCCTGTCATCTAACCAAGACTTAGTACAAATCCAATCCTAAGGTTAGGATTCCCCATTGTGTGTCTGTGCCGCGCCTCAGAACACGACATAAATGGTGCTCACTACAGGGGCTGTAAGCCCCTTGGTTATCCCTTTTGCATCTACGTTTGCAGGACCCTTGCCTCCGCCTATTTGGGAGTCAACCTTGCCTGAAATTACCAGCCCTCCTATTGAGGAAGACATCGCCGACCTGCCTATTGTCCCTACTGTACTGAACCTTGGGAATGGTCCCCGCTTAGTTGCTTACCCTATGGGTACCCCTGACTTGGAACAAGTCATGGAAGTAGCCCTTGGGATAGCTCGGGACGGGGCCATCCCTTGCCTTCAGTTACAGTTTAGCCGTGCCAAATACTATGAGTTAATTGTGGCCCCTCAGTTTCCACAACATCTCATCTCAGCGGCTGGCTCTGCTGATTATCTGCTGTCATCCTTTGTACAGCCCGCCTTGGCCCACCACCAGATGGTGTTGGGACTCCATGTTCAAGAAATCTTGTCTCTACAAGCAGCTGTTACCCATCATTGGGACCAGTTTGCCGCCTATCAACAATGGATTCATTCCCTGTTCTCCCTGATATCTGACAATCAGTGTGATTTGGTCACCTCTCAAACATGTTTAGTCAATTCCATCAAAAAAATGCACCAGTCCATCCCTGAGTACGTTAGGGAGCAACTACATGAGTTTCACCAGTTAGAACAACCCTGGCGCACTCAAGTAGACTCCACCCTAAATGCTTATCTCTCTGATTTTGAGTGCCTAGTGCAACAGCTCAATGCATTCAGTGTCTATTCCTTTGAGCAATTGCAACAGGTAGCTGACCAGGCAGCCCAAGGTCTAAATGAGCTCAGTGCAGAATTTGATCAAGAGAGAGCTACCACTGCCGCGGCTATTGCCAAACTTCAAAGTCAGGTGAATGAGCTGTCCACTCCCAAACCTGATGCTCCGCCTTCTCCTCCTCCTGATGATCTGGTGGACAGAGAGCAGAAAATCTGGGAAGCCATCTGGGAATTACGTGCTTCCACTTGTAGCCAAGGACGGCTTACTGAAATGCCTCAACCCGATCCCCAGGTTCTTGCGCTGACTGCTCAGGTCACTGAACTACAGCAAGAAGTTGCTGCTTTACGTGAGGTAGTAACGGCCGCGGCTAGTCCACTCGGGGTTAACAAGGAAGATGACTGTTGTCCTGGTTTGGGGGGCTCCACAAATCCACTGTGCTAGGGAGTTGATTGCCCTAGCTAATGAGGTGGACCATTTGAAACGAGACCAGACTGAGTTGGACAGGGACTTACAAGAGATGAGTGAGTTGATTGATTCGGTAAACGACAGATTTTCCCCTTGCCTGTCAGTGGGGCCATCCCTTACTTCGCAACTGGATGAGCTCTCCACGGTTGTCACTACCCATGGACAACGCCTAGATGTCACTAAACAACAGACTGCTCTAGCCAACACTATGGGTGCCAGAACCACCAAGACTCTGACAACCCTTGAGGAAAGTGTTTGACAACTGTGGGCTAGACAACCCCCCTCCAAATCTGAAGCTGAGTTCTCCCTGTGCATAAATGTACTCAATAGCAACAATGGTGGTCCAACTCCCAAGGCACACTTCAAGCCTACTTTTAAGCAAGTCTTTGATCCTAAAACCTCAACTATTGCAGCCTTCTTAACTATTTACAAGACTGCTATGAGACGAGCATCAGATGAAGTTAAAAAAGAACATATTCTGACTTGCCTACACCTGACCTGTCAAGAGGTAGTCGTACCCGAGCTGCCCTCCATTGAGACCTGGGAGGACATGAAACAGCTCCTGATTGACAAGTTTGGTGGTGATCTTAGCCTGGAGGTGAAAAAGGATGCTTTCATGCACATATCCTTCAAGCCCAAGGAGACATTAGCTGAGTTCACCAACAGATTTTACATGGAGGGACAACAGTTAATAACAAGCAGACAATTGACGGCGCATGAAGCATATATGGCCTGCGCTCAGGCCCTCAAGGTGAATCAGCTCCTATGCCTTCATTTCAAGGCCCACAAGGCTATGCTGTCCTCCATGAAAAGTATAAAAACACTGCTCCAAGATATGCATCTTACCCATTCTGGGGCAGTCGTTTGGGAAAGTTGTGCCGCTTCCAACTCTGGCTCCTCTTCTTGCGGCCCTTGTATCCTCACTATGAACTCCCAAAATACTCCTCAACGTCAAGGTTGCCACAACTGTGTCAGATAAGCCACCACTCTTGCGTCTGCACCAATCTGCAGGATGAAGGAGCTGATCCCAAGGATCAGTTGGGAAAAGAACAGTCAACCTAGAGGCAGAGACGCTCTCGGTTGACAATTCTCCCCAGTCTCCTCCTACACCCCCGCCTGCTACTGACTCTGAGCCTGTTGATGATGAAGCTCCTCCTATCCTCCTCCTGTTCCATGACATTTCTGACAATTCTGATGTGGATGAATCTGATGTTGAAGACCATGATGGTTACAGGTATTCTGTTCTTGCCGTCCCTGAGACTATTGCCGTTCCCTCCAAGCTACGATCTGGGAAGACTACAACTACCACCAAGCCCTTGTCTGAGGCCAAAGCAGTTGTCTCCCACCCCTATCTTACTCAGGCAAAACGGTCTCCTGTATTAGTGGAATCATCAGAGGAAGCTGCTGAAGCTGCAGACGCCGTTTTCAAGAATGTATCCGTCTCACTCCCTCTCCAAACTGTATATAAGGAGTTTCTGGGACTACAATGCATGATTGAGAAATGGGACAAGGAGCTAGCTGAGGCACAGGATATCTTGGTTGTTCTGCTTCCCTTTGGACGCACCACCACCTGAGTAGAGATATCCATTCAAAAAGTGAAGATCAAGGCCGTCCTGGACACTGGTTCTCCTGTCAACGTTGTTTCTTCTAAACTGATGAAGAAGCTTAAACTGGCCCCCGACCTCAACTACCATCAATCCTATGGCACCGCTGGTCTCTCCATGACTTGCGCCATTGGTGCGTACTCCGCCTTACCAATGCAATTTGGTAAACTCCTGTTGGCTGCGCCGGCGGTTGTTCTAGAAAATGAGAGCTATGACCTTTTGGTTGGTACCCAGTTCCTTTGGGAATATAATGGGATTATCAACCTAAAGGATGGCTATCTTTCTATCCTAGGGCAAAAAGTCCCTCTGATCTTTGAGGAGCCAATCAAAGTTCCCAGTAAACGTTTGAAGACATGTACTCTGGAGTACCCCACTGAAGTTTTCACCCTAAAATACCGAACCCATTCCACCAACATGAAGTGTCCTCCCATGGCTTGTCCTGCATCTGAGGGAATTCCTCTCATGGCCCTGTCTGCTATCACCATCCCCCCAGGCTCTCAGGCTATCATAGACTCCCAGATATCATATGAACTACCTGAACAGACTTTCTTAGAGCTGTACTCCCCTCCTTTGCTGGGGCGTAACAAGCCTTACCTTTGTCCTGGAATTCTAGACGTTTCCCACAAGGATCCCGTTCAATTACTAGTTGCCAACCTTACTGCGCTTCCTATGACAGTATCCAGAGGACAGGTTGTTGGTTACAGAAAGTTGTTAAATGCTCCTGACGTCTTGTCTCTTCACCCTTTTGGAACGTTTCAAGACTTTAACCTACCCAAAGACGAGCCTCAAGTCCTATCTCTGTTCACTGCCCAAGACTTCCCTCAGTTGTCCCCGGTTCAACAGAAAGAGGTGCTTGATTTACTAGACCAATTCTCAGACATCTTTGCTAAAGATAGTACTGATTATGGGCTAGCCAAAGGTGTGATTCATCAGATTGACACAGGAGATGCTCCCCCCTTTTGTGCCAAGCCATACCGCCACAGCCAAGTGGAAGATGCGCAGGTTTCTAAGGAGCTCAAACAACTACTGGATGCTGGACTGCTAGCTCCCTCTCAAAGTCCCTGGGCTTCCCCCTGCTCATCTTAAAGAAAAAGGATGGTGGACACTGGATTGTGATGGACTATCAAAGGTTGAATTCTCTAACCAAGAAAGATTCCTATCCCTTACCGCGCATTGATGACGCCCTTTGACGCCTTGGAGGTTCTAAGTTTTTCTCTGCCATGGATTTGGCGTCTGGCTACTGGCAAGTTGACCTCTCTCCTGAAGACCGTCAGAAGGCTGCACTCATCACATCAGAAGGATTGTTTGAACCTACCTGCATGCCGCAAGGGCTCTGTAATGCCCCGGCAACTTTCCAGAGGGCCATGGATTCCATCCTACGTGATTTGAAGTTGTTGTGTGTCTTAGTCTACCTAGATGATATAACAGTCTTCAGCACAACTTTCACAGATCACCTAGCCCATCTTAAAGAGGTGTTCATAAAGATCCAAGAAGCTGGCCTCAAGTTAAAGCCCTCTAAGTGTGCTTTCTTCAAAGAGCGCCTTGAATTCCTGGGCCATGAAGTAACCCAAACAGGAATTTGTCCAATGACCAAGAAGGTTGAAGCCATCAACAAAATGCTTCCGCCCACCAACCTACAAGAAGTACAAGTCTTTCTGGGCATGATGGGTTACTATAGGCAATTCATTCCTGATTTTGCTGATACTAGCAAACCCCTGGTCCAACTATTGCGTAATGTCCCTTTTAAATGGACCGCCAGCCAACAGCAAGCCTTCAAGACTCTAAAGCAGAAACTCAAAGAAGCACCCATTTTAGTGTACCCCAATTACAATAAGGAATTCATCTTGTACACTGATGCTAGTGACCTTGCTATTGGGGCTATCTTGGCTCAGCTCAACAATGAAGGTGTGGACCACCCTGTAGCCTATACTTCCCGTGTGCTGAATAAGCATGAAAAGAATTATAGTGTTACAGAGAAGGAGTGCCTTGCTGTACTGCATGCAGTCAAACAATTCTGCCACTACGTATATGGTACCCATTTCACTGTCGTCACTGACCACACTTTGCTCAAATGGTTACAACAACTTAAGGAGCCTGAAGGACGCTTAGCCAGATGGGCTCTCTGCCTGCAAGGTTATGATTTCACTGTGCTCCATTGCCCCAGGATTCAACATCAGAACGCTGATGGGTTGTCCCAAATGCCCATCCTTGCCCTACATCCTGCTGAGGCAGACCGCCTGTATGAGCTAATTGGCTACCCTTCTTCCTGGGAAAGTGAGACAGAAGAGGTTTGACTTGCCTTGTCCAAATTGTCTGAAGACACCCTCATATGCGATAACCAACTCTTCAAGAAGGTGTGGGGTCAATACCTGCCATACGTGCGCCCCAGTCTTTGCCTCTCCTTGGTGTCACAAGCTCATAAAGAAACTGGCCATGGAGGCATTGCCAAGACCTTTGACTGGCTTCAGAAGAATTACTTCTGGGAGAATCTTTGCCTATTGACCCCAGATGTCATAGCTAGTTGCCATGACTGCCAACTTCAGAGGCCCCGAGCTGCTTCTCACGAGTTCAAATTGGTCCCCCCTCAACATGCCTTTCACACTGTCAGCATTGATGCTGTAGGTCCTCTCCCTTGCTCACGCTCCAGATGCCACTTTATCCTGATTGCCGTTGACCACTTCAGCAAGTGGGTAGAAGCTCGCCCTACTAAAGACATCACTGCTAAGACTACCGCTGCCTTCCTGCTTCAGGATGTTTTCTACCGCCATGTCTGCCCTCAAGTGCTGTTATCAGACAATGGGACCAACTTCAATTCCAAACTTGTGACCTCTGTTGTTGAAGCTCTAGGAACTCACCAGTCTTTCTCTGCCCCCTATAATCCTTCCACTAATGGAACAGTTGAGCGTGCCAACTTGACACTGGTTTCTATCATGAGGAAACTTACCTACTCTGACGCTGCCAATTGGGATCTATACTTATCTGCTGCACTCTTTGCCTATTGTCTGAGCAAGCATTGAGTCACAGGGTACTCCCCCTTTGCCATGTTGTATGGACGTGAAGCCACCACTCTGTCGCTCTTGGGGGTTCCCCTACTCTCCTCTGATAAGGCCATAAACCCTGACGACCACATTAAAGACTTAGTCAATTGCATCATTGATATACAGGCCACTGTCTACACTTCCGCATATAAAACTAAGGCGCTTGAGCTCTCTCCTGACACTGCTGGGCGCTCCCCCTTGCCTGAGTTTGCTGTTGGTGACCATGTCCTATACTATCAACACTGTGTGGGTGGGCGTGCACACAAACTAGACTCTCTGTGGATTGGTCCTTTAGAGGTGACTTTCAAGCAAGGATCTGAGTACACTGTAAAGCTCCTCTCCAGTGGTTGCCCTTTTGCTCGTGTACACACCAAGTTCCTCCGCAAGTATCACCCCCCAAAGGCCAATCTAGAGGGGGGCAATGTTGTGAATAACAGCATTCACCATGTTTTAATTTTGCCTTTGTTGGGCCATTTCAAAGACGAATCTCTTGCTTTTGCTTTCAACTCTCAAAATGAACTGGCTTCTGCTTCAGGAAATATGATTTTTTGGTTTCCTGACTCTGCGCAACTCACTTGCCCCACTCATGCTTGTGGCAAATGATCCTACTGTCCTGGTAGTGTTTTGTGGTATTCCTAACCACTATATATTCCATTTCATATTCACCAATAAAAATTAAGTTCTATTCACATTTTTGTCTTTGTGTCTTCTGTACTTCCACGCCTCTCTCTAGCCACGCCTAGTAGAGATTATTCATCCAGGACCGCAAGGTAAACACTATTGCCTTCCCTGTCACCTAACCAAGACTTAGTATGAATCCAATCCTAAGGTTAGGATTCCCCGTTGTGTGTCTGTGCCGCGCCTCAGAACACGACAATCTACACCCTGGGCTTTCTTAATCCACTCCATCCCCTTGTATCCATCCAAAGGCTTCAACCCACAGGGTCTCATGACCAGGTTGGGGATCTCAAGCCGCCTTTGGATCCTTCAGGCAGACATAACAGGTCTTCTGGGACAGCTATTGAAATTTCTGAAGGCAGCCATCAGTCCCATCAAGCTGGTGATGGGTTCCTAGCTGGGGGGTGGGCAGGTCCAAGCCCAGGATTCCAGACCCGGGATGAGAGCTAAAGGTGAACCAGGAGGATAACTGGGGGACCAAACTCGAACATCTGGGCAGTAAATCAGGGCCTGGTGAGCTGGACCCAGGGCGCTGCTGCTACCAGGGCCAGCCAAGGTCTGGCTGGCAGGGGGATGGACCAAACCCTGCTGCTTCTTGAAACTGGGCCTAGAAGAATCTGGGCCCTGGAACAGGTAAATTAGAGCCCACAGCTCTACCCAAGGCTAGACATAGAGTAAAATATACCCTGAAGTGACCTGAACCCTAAATAAAGCATGTATCTGATCAAAAGTATAACCTTTCATCTTATCTCTATGAACCAACTACCCCATACCCAACCTGCTCCCACAAACAGACATGGGGCAGCCTGTCCAAGAGGATGCCCCAGAGGGTCCAGGGATTCACCAAGGATGCTGATGGGCCGGTCAGGGTAATACCCAGGCCTCTTGAGGTGTTGGTGCCTGTTGAGTTGTGCATTATTATTTGACACAATAAAGGGTGTGGGCGGAATTCATAGATAGGTAAGACTTGAGGGTCTAGCCTTAATCCTGTCTGATTGGAGTATGGGTGATAGGTATCTCCTGAGCAAATGAAAGATGAGCGCTGAAGGTCCAAGGTGAAAATTGATGAGCAAAGATGAGCTTTTTTTATTGGAGGAAAGCACATTCAAATCTATACCCAAAGGTTTGATCATAATAGCCTAAGTGGAGGTACCCCAAGTGGTAAGAGGCTGGTAAGGATGGCAACCATGGCAAAATTGACTGTAGGGATGCAAAAGTGAGAATTCAAAAGTGAGAATCTAAACGTGGCCAAGTTGACACTTTTTAAATTTTCAAAATGGCCTTTTACCTTAAAGTAACTACTTTTTCTTGGCTTCTTTAGCTGAGAGAATGAATAAAAAGTATTTTATATGGCCATGATAATTTTTAATTCCAGATGAGTTGTTTTAACTTAATTTTGAAAGTTTAAAATTGTCAACTTGGCCACTTTTAGACTTTCACTTTTGAATTCTCACTTTTGCATCCCTACAGTCAATTTTGTCACTGTTGCCGTAAGGATCTAGAAGGCTCAGTTATTGATGTTGACCCAGATTTGGGTAAAGAGAGCTCTGAAGGTCAAAAGAAAAGGCTTTGACAGAAATTGATCTGCAATCTATCATTCACTAGGCCAGTTGAAACCTGTAGTGAATTTGAATTCACAACAGATAGGGCTGTGTCAGATTTGAGACAAGTGGCCCCCTTTCTAACAAGGAGCCGCCATCTGAAATCCAGAAACAATTTTGAGAAAGTCTTCTAAAGAAGCTTTTCTTGAACCTGGTTCCAAACTAACCACTGACAGATTTTTTCCAGACTTTTTTCTACCACGAGAATTAAATTTTTCTTTCTATTTTTAAGAATTAAAAAATAAGGCTTTGAACTAGATTTTTTTTAATTTTTAATTTTTAATTTTAAATATATATAAGAATACAGATTGTCCAGAAAACAGAAAGCAGTCTGAGGCCTTTTTTTTGAAAATTTGGATTTTTCAGGGTGAAGTAGAGTGAGAGCTTGTCATAGTCAATCAAATGGGAAATGTACACCCAAATTAGGATGACATTACTGATGAGGAGGGGATAGTGCATGTTTACTCGGAAATGGTAACCCTTGAAGAGTGAATAAGGAAAGGTGCATCAGATGATTATTCACAGGTACTGTAAATTCAGAACCTGAACGTAAAAATGCGGGATTGTCAAATCCTCGGTCCAAATTTTGAATCACTTTTGCGGGCAACTCAGCTGAGTGAAAAATAAAATATTTAATAAAATCAACCATTTATTTTGATTTTTTTTGGTTTATTTAAATTGGCAAATTTAGAATCTCTTGAGCAGATAACTCAACTAACAAAAGACAAAACTCAGCAAACAAATGCGGGATACATGAATCAGGAATGCAGGATTCTAATGTATGATTTTTGATTTCCTGTATTTCAAACAAATCATAGACATCATGTGAAAATTAACAAATCTGAAATTGCGGGATTGTCAAATCCAAGAACCAAGTTTCAAATCAAAATTGCGATGAATTTGAAATAAATATAATTTATGGGTGTCTCAAAAAGGATGTTAAAGGATCTAGAGTGGATTTGTGCTGATTCTTTTAGGAAGCACAGGCATTCTCAAAATTCACCCTATTTCATTTTAGGACGGCCAAAATTTAGAGCATAATATTCACAAAATTGACATATTTAACAATAAAATGGACTAAAATATACATTCCTCTTCTCAAGTTTAAAATTTTAGTAAATTTTTATTATGTCTTCTTCCAACACCAACCAATTCAAAAAGCTGTTCCCTGGCCTTGACAAAATTGTGCAGGGCTACGCTGGGTCTCTTAACAGTGAAGCCTCTGTCTATGGCCACTCCCAACCCGCAGGCCCCTCTGCAAGCACTACCCAGAAGTGTGTTCTTTCTCCTGCGTCCTCAAGCATGGCCCTGTTTGCCCATCATGCACAGGCAGCTGCTAACCAAAATCCCTTATCAGTGATGGCATCCAGAACCAGCCATTTGAGCCATGGGGTCACCCAGAGAGCCCAGAACCCCAAAACAGCCAATCAGATGGCATCAACAAGTTCCCAAGATGGACACGTCCCTCCCCCAGCCAATCAGCCTGCAAGACGCAGAAGAAAATTGATCACTCCAGACATTGTTCTCAAAATGGTTGAAAAGCAAGGGAAGCTTATGTCCCTTGGGGAAATTGCGGCCGCAATGGGTTTTGCAAAGTCCACTGTGGCTGCAACCCTGCAATCCCACGCCAACTGTGGCCCCCTGCCAAGAAGACCCTAACTGGTGCTCGTACCTCAACCGAAGGTGAAAAAGCCCACCCTCTCATGATGGCCATTATGGAATGTGACCCGTGGATGCCCCTGGTCCAGGTACGTCTCCAGTTGGGACTCCACGGCATCTTCACCAACAAAAGAACGGTGAATTCATGGATGCACGGAGTTGTGGTTGCTGCTAGAATCTTGTTCAATCAAGTTCTCAGTGGCCCCATTTTGGTGGATACCAACCCCTACAATTCAACAATTATTAATTTTATCAAAGGAAGGGCAATGAGGGCCCGTAATGACGTAATATTCCTGTTGTATGCTAAGATCTTGGCCAGTATCCAAGACTTTGGAGAGAAGCGCATCCAATCTGACGTGTACAAGCGCGGCCCAATCTTGTATTGGTTTGTCAGTGTTTTATTGGCAGTTTCCCCATTGGGCGTCAATTATTACTTGGCAATATCAAACACTGCAGATGGGTATGCCTACCAGACGGAGCTCAAGGACATGCTGGAGGAGTGGGCTGCCCAAAACGCCGTGCACACAGTTGTACTGAGTGCAGAGATGGAGCAGCAGGAATGGGCTACCCAAGAAATCAGGGCTGCGGGGCATACCTGCTGGTCCTACCCCATCAACTACGCCAACATGCACCTTGCAGATGTATGTCTCTACAATTTTGGTTCAGCTCTCAGGCACTTAAAGCCTGCCACCTACAATAAACTATGCATCCAAATTGATATGGGTTATGAGCTTTTCCCTTCCACGTCTGTCCAGGACTTATTTGATCTCATCATTTTCTATGCAAGTGATAGTGATAAGTCCAGAAAGGACCCCCGCCTCCCCCCATGCCACTCCATCTGTTTTGTCAAGCCCACATATGTTGGAAGAAGAATTTGAGCAATTGAAGCAAACCGCTCTTGCTGCCCCTTCCCAGTCAACAGACCCTGCCTCCCCAACCCCCCATCAAGATCAAGCCACCCACCTTCCAACCCTGACTCCCAAGCAACCACCCATTCCCTCACCACTATCTCTGATGCCGTCCCTTTCATAGGTTCAGATGAAGGCAATGTCCATTCCGCCCATTCCCTCCCCTTCCTGTCCTTTGATTATTAAATAAATCTTTTCTAGGTGACTACTATTAAAATTGATTTTTTCTTTCAGTTCATAATTAATAATATACTTTTTACATTGTTATAAGTTTCTGTGTGTAAAGAATGTTGTACATTTGATGTGGTAGCATATACTTATTTCCAAGGATATTTTCATCATCATCATTAATAAATTGAAGACAATAAACGTAAATATTGCATTAAAATATTTCAATTAGACGTCAACTATTGATATTTTGATATTATGTGCATAACTCAATGTATTTAGTTTAATAAAATACATTGTAAACTTGGCCTTTTTTCATTGTAATTTATCAAAATGGATTGTGTTTATATTAGAGAGCCATTAACACTTAGTACAAATATTAATAATTAGTGCATTTTACAGCCTGTATATTTACCTATTGGTAATAATTCTGTAAACTTTTCAGTCAGATTTTGCAGGGTAATAATAATGTAATGTGTTAATAGAATACTGTTTATTGTCATTAATTGGCTGATTTTCTTTGATGTGGCAATTGTGCATTTTTGATATTTACACACTAGTATCCAATTGGTTGGCTTCATATCCAATTGGATACTAGTGTGTAAATATCAAAAATGCACAATTGCCACATCAAAGAAAATCAGCCAATTAATGACAATAAAAAGTATTCTATTAACACATTACATTATTATTACCCCGCAAAATCTGACTGAAAAGTTTACAGAATTATTACCAATAGGTAAATATACAGGCTGTAAAATGCACTAATTATTAATATTTTTACTAAGCGTTAATGGCTCTGTAATATAAACACAGTCAATTTAAATAAATTAAAATGAAAAGGCCTTGTTTACAATGAATTTTATTAAATAAAATGCATTGAGTTATGCACATAATATCAAAATATCAATAGTTGACGTCTAATTGCAATATTCTAATGCAATATTTACATTTATTGTCTTCAATTTATTAATGATGATGCCAAAAATATGTATGCGTCAAAGATAGTACTATAAAAGCCAGTTTTTTGATGGAATTCAAACAAAATGTCATCAATCTATAAATTAATCAACAAATTTGAAGCTCACCTGCAAAAGTTTGTTGAAATTGAGAAAAACATCAGAGAAATAGTGACAGGAAAGCTAGGGGACAAGGGCCAGCCACTGATCCAACCAAAAGAAGATGCTCTGAACAAATTGGGAAATATTATAGATGAAAGAAAAAAAGAAAAATTACTTAATCTACAGGGAACTATTTTATCAAGTCTAAAGTTCAACAACGCGGGATACAATTTGTGGGAGTTCTGGCAGGGGGCCAAAGAAAACAATGAGAAGATCAGACTAATAGAAGGAATAGAAATTCAAAAGGAAATCAACACCAATGAATAGGAAATCGGCCAAATGGAAACAGATGAAAAATGAAACACAAGAAAGAAGCAGAAGCGCATCAAGAAATACAGAAGCTTTATCAAATGAAAATCAAGAGGAAGCACAAGTTGCAAGAAGAATAAGAAAAAATTAAGCCTAAGAAAAATTAATGAAGAGCATCCAACACTCATGAAGTTTGCCAATATGGCGCCTGTGGCTGAGGGGGCCACAGGGGAAACAATCAGTAAGTCTTTTTATGTTTTACTTATATTTATTTTTAGTCATCATCAGGAATGGGGATGAGGTTGCGGAAGTGGCGGTTTTTACGCCGAGTTGGTTTTATGGGGGCTACCAGTCACTGGTGGCCCCTATAAAACAAATAAATAAAAATCAAATAAATAAAATAGTTCAGCAGAATATGAATATGTTTTTTAATAGTGAAGCTCAAATCAGGGAATATCAACCACCCACGGGGTGCTTGCCATGGATAAGAGAAGCCTACAAATTAGGATCAACAATCAAAATAAAAGAAATGAATGGAATTTGCGGGGATTTGAAACTGAACTTTGATGAATATATATATGAAAGCGTTCAAAGGTTCCCATTCTCAAATATCAACAAATACAAAAAAAGTTTAATAAAAACCAATTTTCAAATAGGAAATGAATATCTGAAATCAGCAATTTTTAATTAAAAATTTTTAAGGCTCTATCAAATAAAGTTGGGGATGCAGTCCTTGTGAATAGTTTTAAACCTTTAATGATATTGTTTGCCGAGGCCTGGGGGGCAGATTCAAGTCAGGCGCCCCCTGGTACCCTCTTCAAGTTCAACCAAACATCCTATATCAATAGGTTAATATAAACATTCAAAAAATTATGCATGTTCTTGGAGAAATATACCTTGCAAAGGATCCACGTCGTAGTGTACCTGGGAATCCTGCTCCATTGCATACTGAAAGCCAACGTGAAAAAATTAGAAGATGTACCTATACAGATTGACATATGTCGCGTAACCCTCAACAGACAGAAAACACCACAGGGTACAGGACAGTTGAGAACGTCCTCTATGATTCATTTGCATTGGCAACATTATACGGGTACTATGTGCCCCCCCAAAAACCTGCTAATTGATTCCCTCACCCGTCTGCCTTTTACAAGACATTTGGCCACCACCGGGGTGCTGAGCACCACTCCCCTAGCAATTGGCGCCAGAGTCATCCACCACATACAGAAGAGTATGTGGTCCCAATTAGATGCATTAGCTGAAATTTTAATTTCGGGGTATAATTCCCTGGAATAAACACATTCCCCTTGCAATTTGCATTCCCCTAATAAATCATTTTCCCTTGCAAAAAAAACTTTTTTATTTTTTATTTTTAATTTATTTTTAAATATTAAAATTTAAATATTAAAATTTAATATTAAAATATTTACTGTTAAAATTTTAATATTAAAATATTTAATAGTAAACATTTAATATTAATATTATATAATATTAAAATATTTAATAGTAAAATATTTTAATATTGAATAAATCACAATTAAATTAAAAATTGGTGTATTTTGAATATTTAACCTTTACTATTAAACTTTTAAGATTTTTAATTATATTTTTATTTTAAAATTTTATTTTTTATTTTAATTTTTAGTAGGTAAATTATAGTATTAATATATCTAAATATATTACAAGACAATAGTTAAAGTTGCGACCACGTCAAATATTTAAAAATAAGTTAAAAATGTTTTTATTTATTATTTATTATCTTGTCAAGGTTGGGTCCATTTATCACAAAGATAAACATGGAGAATTGAATTTATCTGCATCATGCGGCCTGCTCCACTTATGTTCCAAACATGTGATTGTTTAGAACTCAAATTACCTTTCCCTTGTAATATGATTTGATAAACATATTTGATATACTTGAACTACGTCCTAAGTACAAATTAGTAAGCAATAAATGAAAATCATTGGTTGCTGCGTTGTGTGGTTATAGTGGCACTGAAATAACAAGGATCAGATGATGACACGCAAGGTCCAATTTGTGGCTTAGAAAAGTCAAAGTACCAAAATGATTCACAATTATTTAAATAAACTATTTTTTTTCTATCTTTTTTATTATTTATTTATTTGTTACCGCTGTCAAGATTTTGGGTTCTTGAGGTATTGTTTTTATTAGAGGACATTGGTAATATATGTTGATAGGGGACTGTATGGCAACAGTCTGTAGCTACCAATTGGGTCTTGGGATAATGCTACGGCTTGGCAGAGTCCTAAGGCTGTAGGAGAAGGAAAACGGTTCTGCAGATAGACAGCAGCGCGCTCTATCTGGATACAACTGACTACTAGGCGTTGGCTAGTAGTGATACAATGATTAGAGATCCTTAATCTCTAATCCTAAGGGTGATTATTTCTTTCTGCTCAATCTCTAATCAGGAGAGCTCCTTATATAGGGTGGATAAGCCCTCTTGCCAGATAGATATCTGGCGCATCTAACTCTTGCTAGCCAGTCTACCTGTTCCCCTGACTGCTAGCTTCAGCCCCCAGAGCTAGGCAGCCATGCCGGTCAGCATGGGACTACAATTGATTACTGGACCTCAGCTTACTTCACCAGCGTGTTGGTGGCATCTTGTTTCCAGTTTATGCATGTGCAAGTTTAGTTCCCTGTCTTAGGGTTTTTGCATCATGCATTATTCACTTTAACAACTTTCTATATTGGTCATAGGCTTCAAAGCATCTGTAGATGCAAATGTTTAGGCATGATCCTCTTCCAGTAGGCTCCTGAATACTTCATTTTATTGGCTGCAAGACGCTTTTGTGATTGTGGACTCGGCCTAATCCAATATGTGGCCTAGTCTCGGATCAGGATCAATCTTCAGAGTAATGATCAGTCCATCAATTGGCCAAATACTAAAGGACAGATAAGTTGATGCTTTTTACAATCAAGCCAGCTACATGGCAATTGACTGTATAACCAATCAACAAAGGGGAATAATGTTCAAGTTTATAACATTATTCCGGAAGCTTGACAACCGCAAAAGCCAATAATATTTAGTGCATCATATAAAAATAAATCCCTCTTATCTAGTATAATTAATTTTACTTACCTTTTTTAGTATTCTTAAATGTCTATAATACAATCAAACGTCACATTATTATATATAAATAATAATTTGAGTCCTAATAAAAACAAAATAAATAAAATAAATAAAACCGGGGCGCCCATTTATCTGATTGGCTCGGAGGCCAGGGCTTTGGGGAGGAAGGATTCCGAGTGCTTGTAAAAAGCTGCCACCACATCAGGTGGCATTGCAAATTAGCTGACCTCAAGAATATTGAATAGGTCCTCAGTGTCCTGAGGAAGACCTTGTTTTACCTTATTCTTGATCCACCCAAAGACCTCCTCAATTGGGTTAAGAAATGGGGAATATGGGGGGGAGGAAGAGGAGTCTCATTGGGCAGTCTGCAAGGCAGTGGCTGGCAGAATGGCTATTTTTATCAATTGGCAGGAACTCAGACACAACCAGATCCACTTTGTGGAGCCCAACATTATCAAGCACAACAATGTTGGTTGTGCCGCTGTAATTTAATCAAAGGTACTCCTTGACAGCTCAGAGAAAATTGAGAAAGGTCCCACTGTTATGGGAGCCTTTAATCATCTGATACTGGTCCAACCTGCAAGGACCAAGAAGCGTAACCATTGAATAGGTCTGGGAACAGAAAGCTGCACAATGGGCTACGCTGTCCTTGGACCCCTTCTGACCCACCCATGCCTAGACCTGAGTGAGGAGGAAAACAACAATTTGTCAATATAGAAGAACTGGACATTCCCAGTCTCCTTTAGTGCCAGATATGTCTCAGCATAAATGCGTCAATCCTTGATGGTCTTTTCACTGTTTCTATTGTATGGAGAAACTCTGAGCACCTTCCACAAGAAGCCCAAATCAACCATTGTTTTGTATACAAGGGTTTTAGAAACAGAAAGCCCAAACTCTGTGGCAAGTATTGATTGGACAGCAAGTGTGTCCAGGTGGCAATCCCTGGCTACCCATTGCTTAATTGCGTTGATGTGTACAGGCTTGAGGAGTTTTGGCTGTCTTTTTGCCTTGGTAGATTTGGCAATTTTCCTGGTTTTACCATACTTGGTGTTGATGTCGGCAATGTACCTGGCTGTGACACCAAATTAGGACGCAATATCCCAAACCGCCATTCCCCAGTTTAAGCAGTTGAGGAGAGCTTCACACTCACTATCCGTCAACCAACGCCGGCCCTTGGCAGGTACCACAGCATCCTGGCTACCAGGCTCAGCACAGGGGATGGGGACCTTTGTGTAGAAGGTGGGATCACACTTGGTTGCGCTGGTGCCGTCAATGGTGGCATACAATACAGGCGCAGATGGCTCTTCAGTGGTGGCCAATGGCTCATAGGAGGTATCAAAGACGTGGGGGCAGGAAGTGGCAACTCTTGGATCAAGAGTGCGGGGCCAGGTGACAACTGGGTACACGGTGGAGGTGTAAGTAACCTCAGTGTTCCTGGTGATCCTGGTGTAGGAGACTTTTGTGGCAGGCCTTGAGAGTGGCTTCTGCCTGGGATTCAAGCTGTTTGATTAGGCCTGGGACGCGGGAGGTGGTTGGCTGGCAATGACACCTTGGGAGGCCTGTGTATTGGCATGACTCCCTTCAAGTTGGGTTCTGGGTCTGTTCTTAGACCCTCTGGGACGCCCTCATGGACAGGCTGTCCTGCAGGCTGGTGCAGGAGCGGGTTGGGAATGTGATTGACGGTCCATAAAAATAAAATAAAAAATATATATTAGATTAAATATGTATTTATTTGGAGTTATTGGTTTAGTTGTGGGTGGTTGTTTTCTCTTGATTTAGCCTTGAATAGTAGCAGAGTTTCTATATCTGTGATTTGAAGTGAATAATATTGTATACTTTCTGGATTTGGATGATTTTAAAGTTTAATAACTTTTTATGTCTAATTATGGTTAATGAGATTGAATTTTTCATTTGATTTTAGTTGTGGTGGAGCTTCTTGATTTGGGTTGGTGTTTCCTAGTGTGCTTACTGTACATTCCATTTAATTTCCAGTTCCTGCAATTAATATCTGAGTTTACTAGTGGCATTCAAAAGTGATTTGAAATTTGGTTCTTGGATTTGACAATCCCGCAATTTCAAAAAACATAGTAAACTTAATGAAAATGGTTGATGGATTTGAACGCTTCAAATCTTATTCCAGTTAATTCATTTCATCCATAGGAAATATGCAGCTTGACTTGAACTTTGCAAAGTGTCTATGATTTCCCGCATTTTCAAATATTCAAATAAATATCCAAAAAAATCAATTTAATTAAAAAAGGCTATCCTGCAAAAGTGATTCAAAATTTGGACCAAGGATTTGACAATCCCACATTTTTTCGTTCAAGTTCTGAATTTACAGTATATCAAGAAGACCTTAATTTGGCTTAACGTCAAGGAATCAGCAGCATAGATGGGCTTAAATTCAATTTTTTGGGTTTCAGGTATCATTTCAGAAGGAGGAGGAAGATTACCAGGAAATTGCAGAGGTGAGGAGGCAGAATCTAGCAGCCTGGTTATTATAAATCTGATTGGGAAATATTAAAATAAGTTAATAATAAGGCAAGATATTTATTGAGAGTAAAATATCAAACTACTAAGGTAGTTTGGTGGGGAAAATTGTTACTTAAAGCCTTTGGGTGCATCTTGATGAGGTGGCCTCCTTGAATGCAATATTTGGACAGCTTACAGATACCATCAATGGTGGCTCTGTAAGCTGTTACCTGACCTCCTTTGAGGTCAGGATTTTGTGACCAACAGGTCAGAGAGGAGAAAATTAGGTGTGGGGTATCCACACCCTACTCAGACCCAATTTCCTGTGCCACTACCCACTTGTAATCAATTGTTAGATGTAAATCTACAATTGCTGCAAGCAGGTGGGGCTTTGGGCTGGGTTTCCCCGGGTGGCAGCGCTTTGGCTAAGCCACACCCAGAAAAACTATGGCCATGACAGGATTCCCCTAACATAGGGGAATCCAAAAGACATAACTGGGGAAGGGTGGACAAGATTATTATGGCAAATGCTGTAATTGTCCTGTTTTTTTGTCCAACACAGCCCTAACAGCAGATCCTGCCTCAAGATTGGACTCAGGGGGATTATAGGTGCGGAGAAGCTTAGCATGGGCCTGAGAAAAGGGACATCCAGAGAAATTTCTCTTCATAGTGTACTCATGGCCCCTCTTGAAGATCATAGTAAGGGTGCCAGCCCAGAGGGAGACTAGCTTATGAGCACGGCCACCTATCTGATGCTGGTAATGGAGGACTTGGTCTCCAATGTTGAGCTCAGGGTCCAGGGCACATGAAGCATTGGAAGGCAACAGTTCCAAGGACTTAGTCTTATAAGCAGAGTATAGGCAGTGGCCTGAATGTCTATAATCTTATTGACTAACTCTCTGGCTTGTTTTTGGGATCAAGTGTAGCATCTAGCTTAACCAATGTATGTCCCAAGGTTGAAGGGGTAGTGGCCTCCCACTCATACAGTATTGTAAATAGGAAGAACCCAGTAGTATGGTGTTTACTCAGGAGGTAAGCAAAAAAGAGCAGCTGTTAGGTATAAATCCTAATTAGAGGTATCTTTGTGAGTTAAATTGGGCATGATAAAGACCAGAGTGGAATCAGCACACTCTACAGTACCATTGATAGAAGAGTTATAAGGTACACAAAGGATTTATGGGTACCCATTGCTTTCACCAGTGAAGTTAACAGTTGGGTGTTGAAATTAGTCCCATTATCAGAAAGGAGCACCTGAGGGCAGCCATGTCAATAGAACACATCTTGAAGTAAGAATGTGGCTGCGGTTTTGGTTGTAATGTCCTTGGTAGCCCTAGCCTCTACCCACTTACTAAAACAATCCACCATAATGTGGATAAATAAACATCCAGAACAAGATTGTTGCAACCAAGCTTCCAGACTTGCCTGCTAATGTATCTCACAATACACAGGGGGCGCTCAATGAGTCACCCCTTGACATATCTAACAACATGGATTAATCTGATGGTAATATCAAATGGCGGTACTTCATTCTAATTAAGAGCGTTACCAATTTGACTTGCTGATCCCCACACAAGTTATTCCTTGGCTTTGAACCTTACATGGAGCTTCCCACTATGACACCCCCTTGTGGCCTTATGGCTTTCCCCATATGGTATATTAATCACAATACTCTACAATAAATGATACCTTATTCCAATTATTCTGTCCTTTCTATTGGACTGTTGTCTTCCCCAATTCCAAATACTGAATCCTCATTGGTTCAGTTGCAACAAGATCAAGGGAGGGGGCCCATAGTGTCCACACTAAAAGTGTGGAAGGTATGTTTGGGTAATAATAATTTGAACTTGTTCTGATTGGTATGAGGGCACTGTAGTTGAAATTAATGGCAGGAAGCCATAAAATCAGGGGGAAATATGCACATGTTTTACCAGTATGTCAGGAACCCATCCGCTTGGAAACATACCACCCAAAAGGTGTATGGCCGCAGATGGGTTCAACCCTGTAATTAGAGAACCAATTGGAAGAGAGACCATCCCCATATGGAACAATTCTCCAATAAGACGGTATTGACCCAAAAGGGGATTAAATCTTCCCAACAGGAAGTAAGCTCCAAGATAGCTTAAAAGGAAAACAGAAGCCAAGGGATGAAATAAGGAAGGACTGGGCGGACTGGCCCCCATGACCTGTGGTTCCTCTGTGATGGGGGGATTCTGTGACAGTGGGGTGGCAGTGTATCATACACCTGGTACCACTCAGCACCACAATTTGTCCAAGTAATTGGGAGGAGGTAAACCAGAATCTGCTCTGGTTCCAAAAGATAGGCTTGCAGTAAGGGACTGGACAAGGAGCAACCAAACCAACCATTTATACCCAAATGGTCCCCATTGGGATGACTTATGTAGCATCATGGTGTTTGATTTCAGGATTTGGAGAGCAGGCAAAAGATAAGTTAACTAGGTTGGCAAATTGACTTTATTAACTGAACAATCAAAACACCCTGACAAGTGGAGCCTTTTATAGGCTGTTATGAGCTGGTTAAATTGCTGTTTCAAGGGGAAGTTTGGTGGAAAATGGAGAAGGAACTTGGCAGGGGGAGTTTTGGTTTAAATTTAAAGATTATTTCAAAAAATATGACAACCAGTTGCCCCTGCTGAGGCTTCTCCAAACAGCTAGGATTTATTTACCCCAGTTGTTGGAGAAGCAACAGTTTGGGGGCTTCTGGTGTTCCAATTGAACACCAGAAGAAGATATCAAACTGTTTACTTGATTTTCATCAAGTACAGAGCCCAGATTAACGTTAATGTGTCCAGAGTTCAAAACTGAAGCAAATTTGCACGCTCCTAATCCTGTTGCAGCCTCTGATTGGCTGCAGCAGGCATTCTTGAGTGGTGTATCAGGTAACTTTGGATCTGATATATTAACTTTGTTTAGTTGTTCAATCAATGAGCAAGAGAGACCTGGTTTGATCCCCGTCTTAACCGGAAGGGTGGAAACCGGACTTGATGCAATACTCTCAAAAGGTAATATAGAGCAAATACTAATGACTAATAAACTATTTTAGGAACTGGAGAATAATCTAAGTTAAGAGAAGTATCCCCAGAACCTGTCTCTATCAAGATTTCCTTGTTGTTGTCAGGAAAGGCAGAAAATGCATTCCTGAAACAGTAGTAGCATTGAACCAGCCAGTAATAATTCTTGGATATCCCTCCATGCCTGGATTCTAGATGAGCCTGTAATACAACTGATATTCTCAAGCTGGGACAGGAGCCGTAAATTTGGCTATATAAACTAGGTAAATCTATGAGCTAAAGTTTATCTAAAATAAAATATAGATAAAATATACTAATAGCCCTAAGGCTATATAAAGCTTACTAAACACCCGCCTCAACTGCTAAATAAAGTCAATATCAAAGTATAAGTGTTAAGTGTAAGATTAAAAGCTGTGTTTATTAAACTCATATGGGTTGATAATAAGCCTGAATAATTCAGCTCAATGATGTCATAGCAATTTGATAGTGTAAATCAACTTTGGGAGCCTATTGTCAAATCATATCAATGAGGGAATCCCATTGACTCAAAAGCAATTAAAGCAGAGCTTCAATTTTGCAACAACGGGCATAAAGTAGATATAGAGAATTAAACTTCTTGAAAAGTTGATTATCTCTAATTACAGTGTCTGCAGATATCTTCTGTAAAGCCAGGTAGGTATCTTTAGGTTCAGATTCTCACATAGTAGGTAGCCTATGAGCTCTACAGTCAATTGGCCTCAGCGGGATGCAGAGCTAGAATGGGCATTTGGGATACACCATCAGCATTTTAGTGATGAATCCCAGGATAATGAACCACAGTGAAATCATAACCTTGTAGACTTAAGGCCCAGCAGGCTAGCTGTTCTTTGGGTTCCTTTAGCTGCTGAAGCTAATAAAGAGAGGAGTGATAAGTGACTACAGTGAAGTGTGTGCCATAAAAGTAATGGCAGAATCGCTTGACTGCATTTAAAGCAGCTAAGCACTCCTTTTTGGTCACACTATAGTTCTTCTTGTGCTCACTGAGGATATAGGAAGATTAGGTGACAGGATGATCCACGCCTTTTTTTCCAGTTATGCCAGGATGGCTCCTACTGCAACACTGCTAGTGTTAGTATACAGAATGGACTCCTTGTCATAATTAGGAGTATATTAGTATGAGTGCTTCTTTTAACTTCTGCTTCAGCAGTCAAAGGATTGTTGCTGACTGTCTGTTCACTCAAAAGGCACACCTATCAGTAACTGTACTAAAGGTTATCTGACTTGGCAAAGTTGTGGATAAAATGTCTATAGTATACCAGAATCCCCAAGAAGACTTGAGCTTCTCAGATATTAGTGGGAGGCAGTATGTTGTTGACGGCTTCTACCTTATTTGTCATTGGGTAGATCCCAGTCTGCATGACTTTGTGACCCAGAAACTCCAAGCAATTCTTGGAAAAGGAGCATTTGGGAAGCTTAAGTTTGAGACCAGCTTCTTGGATCTTGAGGAATACGGCTTTCAGGTAATCCAGATGTTCAGTAAAGATAGCAATAAAGACTGTGATATTGTCTAAATACACTAACACACATGGCAGATTTAAGTTGCAGAGGATTGAGTCCATGGTTTGCTGAAAAGTAGCAAGGGCATTGAATAACCCCCAAGGCATGTAGGTGGGCTTAAAAAGCCCTCCAGAGGTGATGAGTGCAGCCTTCTCTATATCTGCAGGAGATGGATTCACCTGTCAATATCCTGAAGCAAGATCCTTAGCTGAGAAAAGCTTAGAGCCTCCTAGTTGCTGTAGAGCGTCATTAATATGGGGCAGAGGGTAATAATCCTTCTTGATCAGGGAATTGGGACATTAGTGATCAATTAAAATACAATGTCTTCCATACTTTTTCTTCAGGATCAGTAGTGGAAAATCCCAGAGACTCTGGAAAGGGGCTAGCAACCCAGCGTCCAATTTTTTTTTCAACTCTTAGGAGACCTGGGCGTCTTCAACCCTGCTGCAACAATAGGGCTTTGCTCTGAAAGGTGGAGCGTCTCTTGTATCAATCTGATGTATGTCCCCTTTGAACAATCCATTATTATTAGGGCCTTGAGCAAAGATGTCTAAAAAGTGATCCAGCAGCTTTAACACCTCAGATTGCTGGACTGGGGTCAACTGTGGGAAATCTTGGGCTGAAAAGAGAGACAAGTCCTGAGGTTCAGCTTCTGGCAGCACAAGGTCACTGAACGTCCCAAAAGGGCGGAGAGAATAAACAGCTGGTGCACTCAAAAGTTGGCCATGTCCAAGTATCTGTCCCTTAGTAACTTGCATTGGAGTTGCAGTCAAGTTATCTAACAACAGTTGGGCAGGGCCTTTGTGAGTAACTTCTAGGATTCCAGGGCATAGACAGGTGTTGCAACTGAACAAATGAATATTCAGTATTTGAATTGGGGAAGACAACAGTCCAATAAAAAGGACAGTAATGATAAGAATAGGGTATTGTTTATTATGGAATACTGTGATTGATATACTATATGGAAAAAGCCACCAAGCCACAAGGGGGTGGCATGTTCCATGTAAGGTTCAAAGTCAAGGAATAACTTGTGCAGGATCAGCAGGTCAAATTGGTAACACTCCTAATTAGGATGAAGTGCCCGCAATTTGACATTACCATCAGATTGGTTCATGTTGTTAGATATGTCAAGGGGTGACTCATTGAGCACCCCCTGTGTATTGTAATATACGTTGGCAGGCAATTCTGGAAACTTGGTTGCAACACCCCCTTGTCCCCTGCTTGTTGTCAGACACTAGGATCAGAGTCTGTGGGAGATCTGGGAAGGTCCACACAAACAACCTTTGTGTGGGGATGGTATGGCAGGGGCACAAGCAATTGTGGTGGAGTCTTTTGGTGTTCCTTGGGCATCTTTAAGTTGGTAGATGTGGTTGTCATAGACCATAGCTATCTTGAAGGGCCCTAAGTGATTGGGTTTTAACTTAGCTGAATTTGGGTTGAGGGCATTGATAGGGTCACCTATGGAGTATCTGGCCTCAAGGTGTTTTGTCCCTCCCTCAATTTGTTTGTGCTCAATTTCTTGGGCTTTGGCACGCCACTGGCTAAGAGAAGGGGTAGGCAACAAGGGAGGTTTTGTGGAGACTGTGGATTTTAGTTTCCCTTGTTCTACTCCTGCCAAGCTTTCAGGTGTCCCAAAGGCCAGGCTGCTAGGGCTGAACCGGGTGCCCCTGTTGATTCACACTTGCAAGATGAGTAGAGCAGTGGGCAAGTGTTCAGTCCATGCGGTATTAGGATGTTCCTGTGAGAGTTTGACAATCAGTTGGACCAGCAAATCATTCAATTGTTCCATATGTCCATTGGCTTGAGGGTGGTAGGGGGTTGTGACTATTTGCTGAAGAGCATTTTTGGCACAGTATGCCTTCATGACATGCCCAACAAGCTTGGGGCCACCATCCGTAATGAGGCGTTTGGGTTGCCCAAAGCGGGCCACAATTTCCTTGCCAATGAAGTGGGTGATGGTGGTGGTAGTGAGGGCTTGCTGCCAGGCGGCAAAATAGTCAGGAACGGACCCAGTCTGTTTAATAGCCAGGAGGGGAGTTCCCATTAAAATGGGTGAAAAGGTCTCATTTCAGCAGGACTTTGTGGCATCCCTGAACAACACCCAGGTAATTTCTATTTCTTGACTGGCCCAGTTAGTAAACCAGACTGCAGCAGGCCCCATAAGGCGGCCTGAATCAGTGGCAACCCACATAGGCTCAGGTACTTGACAGATAAGGAGGCGGGTTTTGGTAGAGTGGAGCCAACTGACAATGTCAGCTCCTTTGACACCTCCTGCAAAGGATTTCATCTGGAGGTTGAGCATGCGCTGGGAGAGGTCTGACTGGGGCAGGGTGACACTTGTGTTGCGCTGCTCAAGGCGGAGTCAATTATACACGCTTGTAAGTACTAGCTGGTCTTGATAGATGACATATCTGTCAGGGATGTCCCCCTTGGGGATTGGCAGGAAGGTTTCTTGATGGGGAGTAGCATACGGCCTGTACTCTGTCCTTTCTTGGAGGGGATTTTCTCTTTAGGTAGGTTGTGAGCCTACCACTTCTACCACTGTTGCAACTGAACCAATGAAGATTCAGCATTTAAATTGGGGAAGACAACAGTCCAATAGAAAGGACAGGAATAATAAGAATAAGGTATTGTTTATTATGGAATACTGCAATTGATATACTATATGGGAAAAGCCACTGGGCCACAAGGGGGTGGCATGTTTCATGTAAGGTTTGAAGCCAAGGAATAACTTGTGCAGGATCAGCAGGTCAAATTGATAGTGCTCCTAATTAGGAGGAAGAGCCTGCAATTTGACATTACCATCAGATTGGTTCATGTCATTAGATACATCAAGGGGCAACTCATTGAGCTCCCCCTGTGTATTGTAAGATATGTTGGCAGGCAAGTCTGGAAACTTGGTTGCAACACATGGTTTTTCCCCAGAGACTTGGGAGCTTATAGTTCCATAAAAGTCTTGGCAAGCAATTCATAAGAGACCTGAAAGTCCGCTATCACTTGTGACCCAGGAGGAATGGAGAAGGCATGAGAGATAATAGGGGGACTTCCTTTTCTGCAGGGCAAGAAAATAGTGGGGACTTGAGATTAGAAGAGTGAATTAAAAACTACAGGGAGAAAATTCCTGTAGGATATTCCAATAAACAAGTCTTTAATTGCTTCCCTGGAAGGCAAACAGGCTCTTCAGATATAAGGGACATGTTATAATTCAATAGGGTTAATAAACCCTCTTTGAGATTAATAATACCATTATATTCTTGGAGAAACTGAGTAACAATCAGTAGATTGTAGCTCTCATTTTCTAGGACCACTGCTGGAGAGGATAGAAGCAGCTTTTTGAAACAAAGGGGAAAGACAGAGTAAACTCCAATAGCACAAGTAGTTGAAAAACCAGCAGTAACATAAGACTGGTTTTAAGTGAGGTCTGGAGCAAGTTTGAGATTTTTCATGAGTTTAGGAGAGACCACTGTCAGGAATGAAGTATGGAAATAAGATTCCATGAGCCATCATAACTTCAAACCATTGGCTACTCCAATTATCTTATCATTCATCCAAGAATATCCATAAAGAGACAATGCAAGATAATTCATAAGACAAGGACAGTAGTGAAGAACCATAAGATTTATTATAGCACCATAAAGAGAATAATGGATAAGGGTCAAGAGAAAGGGAAAGGTAATTTATACTCATTGTAAAGTCACTCCCCCCTTTGGCCTTGGATAGGTAAATGTTCCCCTGCCGCACCAAGAAACCTTCTTAAATCCCTGCCAAACCCTTGAATTTGCTAAATGATTTAGTACACACAATAGATGAGAGATTTGTTTTAGCTTAACCCTCCCAGGGGGCATCTGTTGACCCTCTGGTTTCTATTTTAACCTAGGAAGAATCTCTGATTAATTTGGATTACTTGCTGGCTTGGTTTTGTCCACATTTGAAGCAACTGCAAAATAACCAATCTAGGTGCGCTTCTGTCAAATCAACAAGAATCAATGTAGCTGGAGTTGATGTCCTCCTGAAGCATTATTTAGGCAGCAGCTAATCAAAAGCCAATCTGTAAATTATTGAGAAACTTTCCAAACCCCCTGTATTATCCCTGCAAAAATTCTTGCCAGGCCAATCAGATTTGCCACCTGGATCAGGTGACCCTCCAAACTCAAGTGTCCTCCCTTAAAGTAAGACAGGGGACTTTTAGTCCCCTACTTGCTCATTCTTTATTATCAACTCAATAAACTTGGGAAGTTTCACTTAATACTTTAAAATCTTTGTTTTTAGAACTTGTACTTGAGTTCTCTAAATCAGTAAAAGTGTTAGTAAAGATTTTTAATTTTCTTACCTTTTCCTTTGTCTTTTCAAACCCAGTGGTCTTCCTGGAATCACCTAGAGAAGTGTTGGTGTATAAGTGTTTTATAATTACCTATTGTTTTCAAAAACTTTCCTCAAACTCTAAACTTAACTTAGTAATCTTTATAAAAACCTACTTGAATTCTAAATCCCTTCTTTTTTTGCTTAACTTAGAGCCCGCTCTCTTTTCTATATTAATTAACACCGTTCCTGAGTTACCCAAGGGATTCCCCAGTTTAATAAAGCCTTTTCTTGCTTGTTCTTGGGCAAAAACCTCTTTATAACACAAGGTTACTAAATTTAAGTACTTTAAACCCAATTAAGACCTTTAAATCATCTGGAGAATCTGAAAATAATACTCACAGCTGTTAAGTTTGTGGTTTTTTATATGGTTCTAGCCCTGTTGTTAATCTGTTCAACTTCCCCTGACCTCTGGACCTGTATTTTTTCTTTGGCACGTGTTGTGGGAAATGACCCCTCTAAAATACTCCACTTCTCAAAGAGATTCCTCTCCTCTGGGGAGACTCTTGTCAAAAGTCTCACATGTGACAATCTGATTTTGTATTCTCCTGAACTTAACCTGGACACCCCTTCAATTGGGAAGCCTTGGGTTCCTCCTCCTCCCCATCAGGATGAGGAGGATCCCAGTCCCCCCAGAACCCTTGGTTGCTGAGTAAAGTCCCTCCTGAAATCCTTGGTTACTTGTAGGACTGAAGTGGCTGGGACTGAATTCCTACTTTCCTCAGCTATCCCCTGTGCCCTTGTTGTGGTCTCCTTTCAGAGCAGCAATTCCAGTGTTTCACTGGATAGTGTCCTGGTGGTTTGTTCCATTGGGATGTGAGCCAAACTTAGTTAGTTTAGCTCCCCTCTCTTACACTCATCAGTTCTTTAATGAGAGGAGTCAGGGATACTAAAAGAGGGACATAGCATTTTGAAGGTATATTTGAATATGTAAAAGTGGTTTAAAAATGGCACTAATAGATTTCTCTTGGTCTCAGCGTCCAGGAATGTCTTTAAACGTTAAGATTGGTTCTCTAGTTGCAGAGATATTTTTTTAGGATCATCAATTATGCACAAGAAGATAGATAGTTCAAAAGGTATTTGGACTGCAAAAGCACTCACAAATGGCACAATTGAATTGAGGTAATATAAACCCCATTTGAAATTGGGGTTGAACATGATAAAATCAAGTAAATTTATATAAAATGTTGTCAGGATTCTGAATCCTGACAACCACATTAACAGGAGATATTGTGACTAGTATGGCCTTAATATTTACTTTCTGGACAGCTACTTCTACTTACATGGTATCTATTTCAAAGTAAGGAAGAATAGCCAGAACTACTTTGGAGACAGCAAGTTCTTTTCCCATTTCTCCAAAGTAGAAAAGAGGGATATGATCTTCTTATACAGAACTTTTAGAGGCAAGGATACCTGTAAATTTTGGAATATTGCTTTGGCTAGTTCATCAGCTTCAGAAGAGGACTTGACCCCATAGGAGCTTGGCTGTCTTGAGCAAGGTGAGGACAAGCAACCATCTCTTGAGCAGTAAAAAATCCAGGTACAATCTGGGTTGTAGTAGTATTCCCAGAGTGTAGTTTTTAGGGTACAGAGATAGTCTCAGGAATAGCTAAACTTGTAAACCCATGCCCAACAAGTTCATTGTCTTCATAATTGTCAGAGTCAGAGTCACTAGGCAGATTTTGTAAGAGATGCAAGATGGAGGGTGCAGCAGGAGAGGATACAGAGCCAGACGTAGTAGGAGGTGAGGAGAGAGTAGCAATGGAAGGAGACTGGGAAAGGTGGTCAACATAGAGTGTCTCTGCTTCTAAGTTGACTGGGATTTTCCCAACTGACTTCTTGTGAGAATTGGGGAGCAAGTTAAGAGGAAATAAAACCAATCTCTCAGCCACAATAAAATTAGCGGTTTCAGCAGCAACCAAAAGGTTGTTACCAACAATTCCTGGGAGGCCAAAGGGGGATTGGAATCAACTCAACACTGAAAGAAACAGAAAAAACAAATGGCCAGATTAAACTAACAAATTTCAAACTTTATTAGAGTAGAGAAGCATGAAGCAAGGTCTTTTAAAGCTCTTGCATTCATTTAAGGGATGGAATGGGATTGGGGTGATAGATCAAATGTCACAAACCAATTGACCAATCATATGAGCGGATACAAATGAATTTCTTGAGGCAGGAAGATCTTGACAAATTTTGAATGGACATAGTCAAAAGGAAAACTGAACCAATTAACATAAGGAATATGCTTTGGATGCAATTACCACTGCTCCCGGCCACTCTTGCACGTGGTATTTAACCAGATGTGTCTCTTGGATGGGTTAGATGGGGGCATCTTCAGAATAATTCTAAAATATTAAATTAATGGCCTTTCTTGGGCTTTTTCAGTAACCTTTTAGATAAATATTCAAACATAATTTGGTAGAAATTCCCAAGTATTTGGCAGGAATTGAAGTGGAGGCCTGAGGGGGAGGCGTAAATTTACACTTCTAGTATCTGCGCCCTCTACCTTTGGGTTGGAGCAGACTCAATATTGATGACCCACAATCCACAGTTATGGCAAACTTGGCGTTTAGGTTGATCATTGTTGCCAAGAGTCATAATGCAGGGATAGCAATTGTCTCAACCAGATGGGTTATAGTGAGCTTCTCTAACTACAGGGCTGGTACAGTAGTTTTAAAAGCTATGGCAACAAGAAAAAATACTTCAGATTTAAATAAAATGATTTCAGGTTTAAACAAATTACAACTATCAGTGTAAAATATATACTCTTTTAACAGGGATTGTTGGCATTAATGGGAAAAATGAGTCAACACAGCAACAAAGGGCTCATGCACAAAGCAAAACCATTCAAAATACAATCCAAAATACATTGATTCACAAAAAAATGATGTGAGTTGACTTTTGGTATACATATGTTTACTATGTAAATTGGTGACAAAATACACTCATGCGTGGTGAGTCAAAACTCAAACCAAAAATGAAACCCAATAGCAATTTGGAATGTAAACAAAACCACTCAATTGTTGTGTGCAATGAATTGTACTCAAGAATGATACCAAGGTATCTAAAATAAGACACAAGATCTGAAACATAAATTTTAAAATAATTGTGTTGTGTGCTTAATCTGGTAGTAAAATTGGGGGAAATGGGTGGAAATTATTTTGGGTATTCTAAAATGGTGTTGTAAAACCAAAAAACAAATAATTAAGAATTAAATTTTTTATAATCAGGATATTGGGTGAGGAAAACTTTAATTAAATATCCATATTAAGATAAAAAGCAAAAATTAAAAGCCAGTATGTAACTTGTTTGAGTTTTATTTAGTAATTCATTAAATTTTGAAATGGAGCAAACACAACAACAGAGTAAAAATGCACCTGTTGTGCGCTGCGGTTGTGGTTGCCCCCACAGGTCAAAAAATCAAGTCAGTGCAACAAAAGTGCCTAATCAGGAAGGATACAGGAGAGGAGAGTTAAATAGTGAAGTTACACTGACACAACCAGTTCAAGGAGCACAATTTGCAAGGGTGCAGAGCATCAACCCTAGGGTCCCCAAGCTGACCTGGAAGCCCACCAAGGTCACCACTACAAAGAAAGTTATAAACAAAGAGGTAGAATTTACTTTGTTTGTTTTTGCTCCTGTCTACTGAAAGGAAGCAGTCCCAGCAGCCATTATGGAGAAGGTAAATCTTGTGCTTGACACTAGCTACAAGCCCTAAGTCAGTGATGGCAACCAGGAAGACAACAACAAGCCAGAGTTCTATAGGACTACAGAGGGGCAGTGTCGCAAATGTGCTAACTAATGATGGATTTGATGGACATTAAGTTCAAAGTCAGATCTGGAATACAATTACACATTAGGCAATCAATAGATCAGTTGATAAAGAACTATTGAATACCAGAGCATTCTGGATTCTGCTCAAATCTTTTTGGGAATTGGGCATTTCAAAGGTTCCAGATAGGTACAATCAACAAGGCATTTGATTCCAGAATTGGAGTCCACACTTGGCGCTTAAGTCCAGAAGACTAAATGGAGGTGGTATCAACAATCTGATTACTCAGTTAATCTCTACTTCTGGATGCAAAATTAATAGCTAATATTGATATTGATACTGTAAATTCATAACCTAAAAGTAAAGATGCAGGATTGTCAAATCCTTTTGCATGAACTCACCAACTTAATAGAGTAATTTTCATCTCATTGCAACTTAACTTTTTATATAAAACAATGAAAAATATTCCAGTAAGTTGGTGAGTTTATGCAAAAGAATTCAACAATACTGCATTTTTCCCAACATGCTCTGAATCTACAGTACTAATATTGGTATTGACACCAATCCTGGCGCTATTTCCCCTGTTTCTCCATTCCCCCAATTTCTCTCTCCCAATTTCCCACCCCATCATATATTTGACAATATACTAAAATAAAAAGAATTTTTTACCCCTATCTATGGTTCAATTGTATTTGGGCTTACTACCCTGCTATCAGGTATAGTAATTGAACAGTTACAAGCGCTAACTCTTACCCAGTATACACCAACAGTCTACACATATGGCCTGCAGCAAGTGCTCATAAAGGTTGTGGCCTTCTACAACAAGGTGTCAATGCCTTGAATATCTGTCCCTGAACAGGACCCCAGTTCAACCAAACCCACCAAGGCCGCCCATAAGGTCATTACCAACATCAAGTACATCATTTTTTCAGGCTTATGTGGGAATCTGGGAACTACAAGATGGCCACAGCCCTTGTTGGGGTGGATCCTAAATAAACCTCCAAACCCTTCAACAAGTACATTGATAGTGGCTGAGTTCTTGCTACGGAGAAATCCTTGTGTGTTTCTACCATGCTCACCAAGGAGCACAAATGGATAGTCTGCCAGTGGATTAGCCAAGACTGTCATTCTCAACTAGAAAATATTAAGTCTATGGTCAAGTCCACTTTTGGTGTTGATGCATCAACTTCATTTTACTACCATGCAATCAAGGGTCTGCAGTTTTTCTGAAAAAAACTTGGGGTATCTCCCTATAACCAAAACAGCCCTTCCAATTTTGTGATATGGAAAAAATATGCTGAGGCGTACACTGCCCTCAAAAACAAGGGGACCATCAAGTTCTATTATATTGACAAATCAGCATTCATCTTGTCTGTGTAAAATGCCTATGACTATGTCCCTAAAGGCTCCAATTACAGGATAGTGTGGTGTGCTGCAGTTTGCGCCACAGCCTATTTGATGGTGGCTCTCCTTGGTCCAAAGGAGATTGAGCTGTATAAAATAATCTTGGGATCACACAGCAGTCAGATCTTCCTATCATTCATCTGATTGATCCAGGAGCACCTGAGGCGCACAAACCCAGGCTTCATCAATGTTATTGTGCTGGATAATGTCAGTCTTTGTAAGGTGGGGGATATTCTCAAGGAATTTCTAACAATTGACACCAGCATTACAGTTGGCCCCCAACAATTACCCACGTCAAATTTGCACCTCATATTCCTCCCTGCCTATTCCCCATTCCTAAACTCTATTGAGAAGATCTTTGGGTGGATCAAGCAATTTTTAAGCAGGAGACGCCAACTGGGACCAAGGACCTCTTTAATTTGCTGCAAGCTGGGATCCACACGCTTCTAGCATAGACTATGGCCAAATTTTATGGCCACACTGATTTTTTCATCCCCACGTGTCTAAAAAAGGAGAAAATCAGCTAGATGGCATATATATTCCAAAAATAATCACATTCTGTAATTATTTTTTAAATTTATATATTATCATTTTATATTTTGAAGTTTTCAAGCCTGCAATCACATAGAATGACACCATTGATACAGATGCCTAATTTTTTTATTGCAAATATATTTATTCTATTGTATTCTGTTGTGCCAATCCCAAATAGTTAGTATCATATTATGAAAATTATATAGAAGTTCCACTTCTGTTAAATACATATAATAAGTAAACTAAAAAATAATAAAAGCGCTGAAATTATATATGATTTTTTAACTGTAGTAGTTCACATATAATAAGACCTTCTGTAAGTTTTTTTGTAATAATAGTTTGCTAAAATAGAAGTTAGTTAAAAATTAATTATTATAAAAAAGCAAAAAATTAATATTGTAAAATATATTAGAGGGAAACAGATTTTATTATTGGCAACAATAATGAGTTCAGCAGTATGTACC